>JADDOH010007777.1:0-63023 GCA_016648135.1 Agrypnia vestita | reverse complement strand
TGAAAATGGGACTAACTTGCTGATCTGGAATGAAATTTGAACCCGCGACCTTTGGATCACTAGGCGAGAGTCCTAACTATAAAACTAACAAGCTACTCTATGGTTATTTCATTTTTTAAATAAATACATGATCTTCTTTTTTATCTCTAATAAACGAGTACTGAGGAATAATACCTACATATCAGTCACGGATGAGGAGTTCTACAGAAAAAGATAAAACTCGGCTATTTTATGTTTTTCAAAATTTTTAAATAATTGAGTACCTTTTTATAAAAAAATCACCCAATTTCTACCTAAGTTTACCTTTCGTGAGTGGTGTAACCTTAATTTAAAATGTTTTACAAGTATTTATAAATAATAAATTAAAATATTTTATTTTTTTGGTAACAACTTTTGAAGCGTTCCTCTAATACTTGCGCTCTGGAGTTGGGAAAATTTCCTTCTTAATAAGAATGATCTTAATAATAATTCTCTAGTTAATATTCTTCATTTTTCAGAACTCTTTCCCTTGTTGTACTGATATTTTGAATTAGATATTCAAATAAATATGAAAGTTTATTAAGCGGTTTATTTTCAAATTGCCTTGTTAGGTTGGCACATAATTCTTTGTTATCTTTTTATCCGTATACAGAGGAAAAACATTACTGAGTGACTATTATTTTACAAATCATCAACCATAAAAATATTGTTTTCCGCAATATTTAATTAATTTAATTATGGTTTATTTAATTGGTTATTATTTAAAGGCATTCACATTTAATAAATAATAAATAAACCGTTGAATATTATTGTCCTACGTTGTGTTAATTAATGATTGTTACACTAGTATTTTACCCGTGCTAAGTTGTGATAATTAAGCGACTTATTAGATACGTAATGAAAAAAAAGATTGCGATAGAATTCAATCCATCACCAGATTTTTTTAAAACTATTAAAGCACTTCGTTTACAGAGAAATTTTTAGCAAAAAAACAAGTGATTGTGTAGTAGTACATATATCGTGAAACCTTCATTTAAAGTTTCCAGTCACGTGATAGATATATACATTTGACACCTACTCTCTCCAAAAATGTCGTAGAAATACGGCAGAATACCCCAGAAACTCCTACATAGAAGACTCTGAACAGCTTAAAAAAATGTAGTACTTTGTTTATCATATAATCTCCTTTTTTTAAAAAAAGGGAGTCGCAAACACATAATACGCGCATCAATAATCTTATTATTTTCAAACTAAGCTTGATGTGAACACGGTACATTGTGTAAAGTGATCACTTAATCCAGCCGTACGATAAGTCTTCAATCCTATGAACACTCAAAAAGAATTTCATACCTATTTTCCCATATAAAAAAATAGCTTCTTCCCTATGAGACAACATCTACTAGTTAGTAGGTAAAACTTGATATCTATTTTCAATGTTCCGGTTTCCTGTGAAGGTTTCAAATGAAAATGACTTCTATTTGAACTTTAGATGCCAGAACAATGATTGTGAGCTGCAAAGGAACCTGTCGGGCGAGTTCTTCAACCAGGAAATGCGTCTTTTTCTTGCATCGCCGCGGAAAATGCGGATGCATTGAATCTTTCCTTGCAGCACGACTTCTTGGCTTTCATAATATTCCAGAAGTACCCATACAAGTTTTCTCCTTTTGATAGAAATTCTTTTTCTATTTATTGTATATTTTTCTTTATTCACTTCTACACTCGAGCCAAAGTAAAAAAATGAGTATTTTGTTTTCTTTCATTATAGCTTTATTTTTTAAATTAATAATTTTATCCACAAAATCTTTAAAAACAGAGTACCACAAAGGGTCTTACAAGACGCTCGTTAGCAGGTTCATTATTATAAATTTCTTACATAAATTAATAGAAATTTTAATTCACTGAAGCGAATATCTTGTATTCAGGTAAAAATTAAAAGATAATACAACAATACGAATATATGGTATTTAAATGAACAAGAACTGAGCACCTCTTCATGTAGATATATATTTTCAGTTTTCAAACAATAGATGAAGAAAACATTACATTAAAAATTAATTTCAAAAAAATATTATAAAAAATATGAGATAATATAGTGAACGCGAATATCATGAAAAATATTGCCACAAAATACCTAATTAAATATTTTTTTATTTCATTCCAGTGCCGGTATATCGGCGTTTACTGAACACCTTTAACTGTTGATTACATACGCAACACATATACACATACCTATAAATATAATATACCTAATATGTAGCAAAGTCTCAGCCACTATCAACCTCGCAAGGAATATATAAATACCTGTTCTAAGGTAGTCGTTCTAAGGTAGTAAATAAAGTGTTCTAAAAATGATTGGAACATTCCATATAACAAATTTAAAGTGTTGAGAGACGACTGAATTATTGTATCGTGAGATTAGTGCAAATCGCGGAATAGTGTTCCAGCTAATGTTTGTGTCCAGTAATTTTTGTTTATTTAAAATTTGAATTTACAAGTGTTTTATTTCATTCCCTATCCGTGACGAAATGCGAAGTTTTACTTGAGGCTGGACATTCTCTGCAAATGCATAATTAGGCATTATTTTCATAAAAGGGGTTTTTATTATTCATTTAAATATTGTTCATTTTTTTATTATTTTAGTACAGTTTTATCAGCGTAATATTGGTTTTATACTCGTAAAAAAACAAATTCAGCGTACATATGAATATTCTGTAACTGATAGTGGTTTCTATGACACTGAAAATGAATTTTTGTCTGTCATTAATGCTTAAATTTACCTTATTTATTGTAAATTATGTTCAGTTTACAACATTTATATAACAAAAAAGGTTTTATCTAAGTTACCGTTTGAAACAATTGCAGTCTGGCATATACATTTCGATAAAAATGAATAATAAAAAAAAATATTTTTGAAAAAAAAAAGCCAAATTCATTTTCAGTGAATGTCACAGCACTCAAGATGCGATTTCCAAATTAACATCAACAATAATTAAATTTTTAGAAAATGGAGAAAAGTGTTGTAGTATTTTTAGTAATCTCCGCAAGGTATTTGATAGCATATCTCATTCCAAACTCATTGAGAAATTAAGACAGAATGGAACAGATGGAACAGTGCTGTTAAGGTTTCAAATTTATCACTGAGTGAACCTAAAATCACATCGTTTGGCATACCACAAGGTTCTGTCATCGATCCAATATTTTTATCGTCTATGTTCAGCCTCAGTGGGTGACATCATTTCTTAAGCTGACGATACTGTGATGATTACAAAAGGAATATCATGGACGGAAAGAACGATGATAGCATATACCAATATAAATATACTCAAAACATTGTTCTACCAAAACTAACTGTCACTGAGTACTGAGAAAACATATTTTATTCCATTCTCGTTGAAACAAATATTACTGTTAAAATACATTCATTGTATGATGAATGTATTTTAACAGTTATATTTGTTTCACTGTGGTGTGAAAATAAAAAAAATGCGACGATGCTATATATTTACTCATAACAAAAAAAATAGTATGAATTATCTGCTTGTTTTAGTCGACAGACAATTAAAATTGAAGGAACAAGTTCCAAATACGGCAACTAGAGTAAGAAATCTTATTTACATATTCATTAGACTCAGAAACATCCTCTTATCTTCTATAATCAAAACAATTTATTTCTCTCTTGCCCAATCTATCTTTTAGTATGGATGAGGAGGAACTTTCAAGACTAACCTCTTACTTGTAGTAAAGGCACAGCGACTGGTTTTGAAATTCATCCATAAAAAACCATCAACATTTCCAACTGCACAACTATTCTACTCCTTTTAAGTCCTCAGTCTTAAAAAAATATTCAAAAAGAATACTCTGTTACTAACTCTCAAATACCTTTACAATCCATCGACATCCATAAAAATAAGTAACCGAACGAGATCACTTACTTGCCAACTTATAAAATCAAAAATTTAAAACTAGTGCTTCTCAACACATTACTCCTATCAAGGTATAAATTTTTTCAATGCCCTCCCTCATAAAATCAAAGTAGAAAAAAATATATAAAGTCATCAAATCCCAAATCAAGCAATGATTGTGCAAATCTGACAACAATTACAAATTTTAATTTCTTTAAAGAAATTTAAGACCAGACTAATAATAATAATAATAATTGGATAATTTGTATAGCGCCGTTTTCGCGAAATACTCACCTCAAGGGCGCTTTACACAGAGAAATTATTATCTTACAAGACAACTTACTGCTAGAAAAGAAAAAACTTATTTACTATTACTTATTCACTAGGTGGCATACAAGAAGTGGAATTAAAATTGAGTACTATAATAGTTTGTGAGTCCCTGAAAGAATTATGTGTTTTCGCGGAGTGCACAATATGAGTGGAAAACATTAACTAGCGTTGTTGTGGTTAGATTTTATAGGTTTTTATAGGATTGTCTAAATAAATGCGTCTTAAGTTGTTTTTTGAACAGTGGTAAGCTGTCAGTTTGTCTCAGTTTGTTAGGTAGTTTGTTCCATAACTTTGGTCCAGCCACCGCGAAAGCACGATCACCGAAATTAGTTTTGTGGGCGCGATTTACTTCAGCTAACCTATTTGTATTAGACTACTTATTACTTATATTAATTATGGGTATCATACTTATATTAAAAAAAAAATTAAATCTGTATTATTTAATATACTCTTTATACCAACATATACCTAATATTAATCGGTCATACCCCCCAATTCAAACACGAGAACTTATTTCTATGTTGAATTTGGTAGCTTGGGTTTGAAAAAAAAATGTAATAAACTTTATTGTATCTTTACTTATAATATTGTAACTATGTATTTTTTATATAAAATAATAAAAATAAAAATGTCCAGCCTTGTTAAATGTTGTTTTTTTCTCTGTTAATCTAAAATAGTATAAACGTTCTCTAAATTAGATACCTCTCTTTGATTTCCATCTCTTTCGCACAAAAGTGCACTGCTCTTATTATTCCCGCAGTTGTTTTTTTTCTCTGTTACTCTAAAATAGTATAAACGTTCTCTAAATTAGATACTTCTCTTTGATTTCCATCTCTTTCGCACAAAAGTGCACTGCTCTTATTATTCCCGCACGGAAAAAGTCGTGGGCCACCACAATTTGCATAATTAAAATGTGAATGGGGACCAAATTATTTAGACGAGTAATTTTGTGAGCAAAGCAGCATGGAAACTCTCCAAACGTCATCATTGTTAATTGCAAGACATTAAAATTAATCCAGTTTTTGCGACGTTTATTTATTTTAATTGTCAACTATTATTTTATGTAATGGGTATAACAATTTAACTTCTAGCTACTGAAACTAATGATTTTGAAAATAACAAAAATTAACCATTTATTTGCATATTCTTTTTTTAATCAAGCCTCAAATATTGTTTTTTTTTCATATTATCACGAATTGTGGCTTTGGGAAGCAAATAAAAACACCAAAACAAATCAAGCTTTTATTTATTACCTAAAAATTCACTGGGCATAAATTAAATCGGAACACTGTTCTTAAATTTATAGTTACTAAATGTTTCAAGAATACTCAACACACTTGTTATCAAACTGTTACATAATTCGCACTATTTCACACTGTTTTTATTGCTTTAATCAGTTTCTAGAAAACTGCATTCAATATTCGCACAAAGGAAAACTTCTCGCACGCCGCCACTTCCTTTATTTACTATCGCTGGAATATATGCAATGGTCGCACTGCTAATGTCGCGCCTGCTGAACGTCTCGAATAAAAGACTCCGTGTCGCGTGACGCCTTTGTATTTATACGTATATATTTCGAGATTTCACGATAATTGCCTAGTTGTTTCGAGAAACTTGTGGAGCGTTCGTTCGAGATATATCAAGAAACCCTAGATTATTCCACCAGACCAGTGTTTCATAATTTTGTCGTTAGTATAACCGAGTGATACATTTTGAGAGGTTTTGACAGCGCGCAACTTCCCTTACTTCACCGTTCGTTACAATATATTTTATTTATTATTATTATATTTACTAGATTTATTCTTGCAAGATGTATTATAAAAACCGCAATATTTCAAACATTGAACAACTTTTTTCGTTATGCTTTGACTATTTTCTGTTTCCCATACATGATGAGTTGTATGGGTTTATATATAATATAATTATCGAGAATGTGTCCAGAATTCACAGCTTTCCTGCGTTTGATAGATGGCAAAAGTTCTCTTAACTTATTCATGCATCTGAATACGTCTACATTGTTAATGTATTCAATCCAGTAGATTTTAAGAATACCTCGGTTCTACGTGGCATAGCTACAGTTCAAATGCCCCCAGCTTTCTAAAAGTTTCTTATTTTCTCATCCGTATATCGGATCCATAGAGCACAAAAAGTATTGCATAGCACTTCATTGCTCCCTTTAGTATTTTTAGAATAAATTCTATACATATGTAAAAATTCAACAATCCTTGAGTATCGATATACTCGAGGATTGTTGAATTTTTGTTGAACATTGTCATGTGTGACATTACAAATCTACATTTTATGGTATTCGCCTTAATTTTCGGACCTTTTTGTAATGTCTGGGTTGCGTTTATAAAATAATAACAATATAATATTTTATACAGACTCTTGATACCGACTTTATTAGGTCCTTAATCGGTCGTTTGACAGTTGAAAATGGTTGACAATAATCTCCTTCCCCATGTCTCTATGGCTTCTGTAGGGATGTGCCCAACACAATCTGTTAGTGATGTGACATCCCCCTTTTTAAGATATATACATATAATACGTAACAATACATAAGCAACTCTTTTCAATACAAAACAAGACTTTCTCCTATAATATACGACCTTTGACATTTTAATTTTTCTTTTACCATGTGTGTCCGATGCATGTCTCGATATATGTGAAATGTGTGAGGCACACTGTAACTGCGGAAATAAAAAAAGTGACTTTTTTAAAAATAATTTCATGACAGATTGCTCTATTTAATATGCTATTTATAAGATGAGCACGTACCTTATGTGGAGGAGATTTTACGTCTTATGCTTCTTATGCTGTAATGTATATCAAAATGACTAGAAAAGTTGCACACTACGCGTTATAGTGTGCCTATTCATTACATTCGTTTTGCATTCTGGGTGTGTTTGTTTGAAGAGTCAAGAAAAGAATAACGAAGCGGTGCAGCGAAAGACATAACCATAAATCCATGGAATTTTATAGCAAAGAAAAATATCTAATATGATTAAGAGTCAAGAATAGTATTCTTTGGCAAGCTATAAAGGAATCTTATCTATTATATCATAAACATTAATTAAACCCCCTCGTAGCGCAGTGGGTATAATACTAGCTTTCTACACCGATGGTACCGGGTTCGATTCCCGGAGAGATCACAATTTTAATCAATGTGATTTACTCAAGCCTGGATGTTTTCTGATGTATTTTGTTTCTGTAATTGGGCCTCCTGGCTTTTTGAAGCGAAGAAATAAAGTATGAAAAGATCATCGTATATTATCATCCTTCATCACTATCCAAAAGATCATCAATATATTCTCACCTCTTATCCTATTCCTTAAATAAAATAGCGTTCTTTATCACGATCTCATTTTGGTATAAAATTAATAAAATTCTTAACAAAATGTTATTTATGTTAGTATATAACCATTAACAATTACTTTTTGGTCTACCGGTTTCGAGACGTAACCCGTCTCTTCGTTAGGACAACCACTACACTAGGCTGTAAATATCGCTACACACGATAACCATACTATTATCAATGCACCAACACCTTCACAAAATACTCTTCACATGCGTATTACTCTAACTAAGTAATTGAGGCTAATACGCACTTTCAGTCCTCTGTTTGATTTTAAATTATCAGGTAAAATCCGAGATTTGTCAACACTCCCTATAGACCCCACCCCGTCTTCTCTACTCAAATTCTTAATCCTTTTTGATAAGAAACTTAGTGCATGTTAGCCTTTAATTAGAATAACACGCATGTGAAGAGTATTTTGTGAAGGTACTGGTATATAAATAATACTATGGTTGTGGTGTGTAGTTATATTTACATGCTAGTGTAGTGATTGCCCTGACGAAGAGACGGGTTACATCTCGAAACCGGTAGATAAAAAAGTAATTATTAGTGGTTATATACTAACATTGTTAAAATGTCTGACCACAAAGTTAATGCTTTAAATATTAAAAATATTAATTGTTAAGAATTAATTACCGATATTGGTTAATGTTCTTCCTTGGCACGATATTGTACTACCATTAGTGTCAGCAAATTGGGTACTAATTTATATATATTTGACAAAATTGAATTTTTATCGCACTATTCTTTCTGAGAAAAACGATCAATCTTTTGAAATTTCCTTGTTCAAATTTATTTAACATGAAAGGAAATTAACTGTGAATAATTTCTCTTGCCATACAAGAGGTCAAGGCCCTTCCCGGAAATAAGGGTTCGCTTGCGTACAACATTATGGAAATAACATATTTTCTTTAAAATGCCCGAGCGTACTTTTATCTACTGTATATTGTAAGCAAATATATCAGTCTGTATATTCACAATAACAAAATAATAAGTTTTAAATTAGTTACATGATATTGTTTATCTTTTACATATAAATTTTTAAAAAATATTAAAAGATTAGAAGAATGTGGGAATTGGTTTTGTATAATAAGATGGGATTTTGTTTGTTTATTTTCAAAGCAAAGGATCATCATCAACGTCACCATCTTATTCCCTTGTTCTAGTAGGGTCGGGGACCCAAAGATTCGACGAGGTGCTTCCATATTCCCCTATCTTGCGCTGCTTCTGCATGAGTCAGGCAGTCCAGACCCATTCTGTTTCCATACACATTTTTTTGTTGCTTCTCCCAAATCGAGGGCGGCCCACCCTTGCTAAAAGAACCATTTTTAAAAATGTCAAATTTCAACAACTATCAGATGTCAACGTTTCAAACAGCACCATTTGGATAATAATAAATGTATAAAACTCAAATGACCACGTGAGTAAAGTTTATAATAAATTGGATAACATTCACAGACCTCCAAAATATATAGACATGAATTAAAGGATATTTCCTGGTTCGCGTTTCGGTTCCCATTGGTTCCACATCCACTCTACGTTTGATTTGTTTAAAAAAATTATAAGAGCTTGTGAATGATGAAAAATTTATGAAAAGGTCAAACTTAATACTCTTAAAAAGTATAATGTATTATTTACAATTTGTTCATTACTTAGACATTTTTAGTTATTTATTTATTAAAAGTGTATTCAAATTCCACTGCAAATTTTTATGTCAAAATTGACACTTTCTCATGTTTATGTCCACAAACACACAAGGACCGTTAGGTAGGTACATTTCGTATTTATGTATTCTTGTTTTTGAAGTTATACTTCTGTAGGCACATTTAAGGTAGGTAAGTGGTTTTTTGAAAACATAATTTTTCGAAGAAAAAAATTACTATAAAAAGGTTACGAACGATACACGAAGTTACGCGGACGAATGGACGGACGGACAGATAGACAAAACGTTATTATTATAATTGGGATGGGATGTATACTTATTAAATGTTATAACATTGAAAATTCATAAGAAAAAAATAGAGAAAGAATAATTTTAAAAATAACCAGTTACAACATCGCATTCCATACATTGAATCATACTTTAATACCACTTACATTTATTGTTTTATCAGTTACGAAAGATTCACTTATGTAATATTTGTAACTGTAAGTTAATGCTTAGAAGTTATCCAGTTCTAATAAAATAATTTATTTTTTATCTTATAATAATTTTATTTTTTATCTTACAATAATGTTATTTTTCAGCATTTATTTTATCGCGTGGACGACCAATAAGTATTTCAAACGGATAATTTATACAATTAATTTATGGAGTGTTCCAGCAGAGAATTGATTTGAAGTATGTTGAATTGAAATACATCAAACATTCAACGTGGTTGGTGAATTGAAATATACTGATAATTAATTTCTACCGCAAACCTCACCTGTTAATACCAAAAATATAATGAACAAATTAAATTAATCACCCACACACATATTTTAATTGCGAATACTTATTACTATATACCTTAGTAGGTTGGCTTAAATGAAAATATGTATATAGCATATAAATGGAAGGACCAGGTTAACCATACTCATGTTGAACATTCAAGAAAAAAATTATAAATAAAGACGAGGTGATACTTTTGTTTTAGTACAGTGAGGAGGGATCAAAATGACAAAAAAAAAATTTATCAGCGACAATTTTCGTAAAACAAAATGACAAGCGTTTCCTGATTTTATCGCGTTATTGTTTCATTATTTTTTGTAAGATATTCGAGATTTAAAGATTGGCATACTATAAATTTATTTTTTGTTTATTTATTTAGTTTTATTTATTTTATTACATTTTTTACTATCATTATTATTTTATTTATTTATTATCTTCAACGGTTACATTATTCTATATACACATATACGTATATATGATGAAATACTTTATAATAAAAACAATAAAATATTATATAATCAAACGAGATCACGATAATGGTGGTGGAGTCCGTCATCTGCTCCACAAAGATTCTGAGACGAACACACATTGAGATTTATCTCAATTAAATCTCAGAGATGTACCGAAGATATCTCGTGGCGTGGACACGGGCTATCATTATGCACGCTTCAAGTCATCAAGTATTAAGTCAACATGCCAACTTATGGTTGAGACAAAGAAAACTTAGCCAGACTCTGCACCATAATGCAAGCACGATAGAGCAGGAGAAGACAAAGGAACACAGTGCCAGTGGTGGGAATTCCTCCATCCAGCCGAGATCAGCATTGCCAGCGCAATGTAGGACGAACGATTTGAAGGAAGTGCTTTTCGGAAGGACTATCATCGATTTACATAGTCTGAAAGCGGCATTTAAACATCTGTTGGAAATGGTTCTGTATTGATACAAGTTCCGTTATACTAATATTGGATCGGATTCTAAATTAATGCGTAGATCAAAATGGAGCAAATGCAAAATTGTAATACCAACCACACAGACGTGAGAGAGGATAAAATGTGACACTATTTTACTCTGGCACGCCACACCTGAATATATGCCTGAAAAGAAAAATTTTCGATACATGTATCCTACCGATGTTGACATATGGCTTAGAAACAGCAACACTAACAGAAAAAAGCATACACAAATTAAAATGTACACAGTGGGCCATGGAAAGGCAGATGCTCGCCGTGATCCTTTGAGATAAAATCAGAAATGAAGAAATAAGACGCCGAACAAAAGTTGCCGATATTATGGACCGTATTGCGAAACTAAAATTGACAGGAGGATACTAGATGGGCACCCAGAATCCTACAGTGGAGGCCCTGGACGAAAAATAGAAGCGTCGGAAGACCTTCCAAAAGGTGGTCTGACGACATTGTCCAGCAGGCAGGAAGAACCTGGATACGGAGGCGGAGAAACAGAGATGAGTGGAAGAAAATGGAAGGGGCCTACATCCAGCAGTGGAGGGGAAAAGGCTAAGGAAGAAGAAGAAGACGCCATTCCTGGTCGCGCACGATCTTCGGTTGTTGGAGCTGTCCAGGACTACACTGTGCTCTGCTATTCTTGCTTTGTATGACAATTAATTCCCATTGGCGATAATTGCTTTTAGAGCACCAATGTCTTTATTTTTGGCAGACAACCTCCTTTCGATGCCATTTTCAACCATCTGTTTTCCAAATACAAACTCTTTTAGATCATATTTTTCTATTTTTTTTTTATTTTTTAAATTTTTTATTTATTTATTTATTTAACGCCCTTATGGGCTTTTACAATATACAGAATAATTTATTTTTTTTTAAATTACATAAGACAGTTAAAATTAAAATACAGTTAAAAGTTACAATAATAATAATTAAAAGTAAATAATAATAATAATAATAATAATACAGAAAAACATAAAAACATAAGATAAAATAATAATAAAGTTAAAGGTAGAAATAATAATAGTTAAAGGTAAAATAGAAAGATTTATTGTCCATTTCCATTTTGTTGGGATGTAAACAATTGTATCAGCTTTGTCCTATAAACAGTTGTACTATCAGCATTCTATGGAATGATATCGAAGTAAAAAAAATTATGAGATTCATTAATTTTTGTGGCCAGCTTTAAAATTAGTTTTCCGACAATTTATTAATTTTGGAAAAACGTGCGATACGTTTTTACACTCTATATTGCCAGAAACTGCATGATCTAAATATTAAATTGTTATTTTGAAAAATAATGGCACTGTTTACATTCACTATTTGTTATTTATAAAGACTAGTATGTTTTCAAATACTGACGCATTATATATTATTAATACTAAACATTAAACTAAATGGCGGCGTGAAGAGTGGGGGAGGGTGATTAGATAGGATGGGTTGTAGGGGCGCTAAGCGCAAAGAGAGGATGTAATAGAAGATATGTGAATAATAATTACGTTTTTGTTACACTTACATTACATTAAATACATACATCACAATTAATCGCTTCTTCTAAGATTTCTAGTTACTTTCTTTTTTTACAAATGTATATTAATTCTACCACTGTCGAAAGGATGACCTTCAGTTGATGACTACTAAATTGATGTTAAAATTTTTTGATGCCTCTCAAGTGTTCTTCCATCTTTGTCTCTATTTCTCTTCCAGTCCGATATATTAAACTTGATAATCTTTACAATCTATTTTGTAGACTCCGCTTTTTTCCAAAGGATTTGCTTGGATTTATTATTTAAAATTTAAATAAAAATATATGTACAGGGTGTCACACAGCTAGTAGCAAAACTTCACAGGTAGATTCCTGCCTTGATAATGAGTCGAAAATATTTAAGCAACCATGACCAAATATCAAAAGTTATGCATTTTTTTTCAAAATTTCTGACTTATTTTTTGCAAAAACTTGAAATATCATTACAGTAACTGATATGGATTATAATTAAATCATTATCATTAATACTTGAAAAAAATCTTGCAAATGTTGAAAAAAAATGCAATTTATGATTTTGCATATCTCCATAATCAAGGCAGAAATCTACCATTAATGTTTTTGCTACTAGCTGTGAGACACCCTGTGTAATATTTTTAATTAATTTAAAAAAATTAATAAACATATATATAAATGACGCTTCAGCATTTTAAACATTCTAATTGTTATAAATAGCAAACAGTGAAGAAAGTAATCAGTGTAAACATTATTTTATTTAACATAATTTTAAATGGCCTTTGAGAAAGTAACACAGCAAAATTTCTAAAAATTATTCAATCGTGTTTTTACAAGTTTATTATTATACAAATGGTTTCCCACTGTTTATTTTTTTTTTCTGTTTATTGAGAGTAAATCTGCATCTTACCATTATTTTAGTAATTTGTGTCGCAATGATCTATTGTAACAACTTCCATTCGTGTTTTTGATTTGCTTGTAAGAGCCATATCATCTGCATGTGGAACGATTTTCCCGCCCAATGGTTTCCATTTACATAAATAATAAAGAAATGTAGAAAACCGAGCGCCGCCCTTTAGGGTATTCCATAATTTGTTTTTCAAGCGAGCCTATTTTTGGGAAATTCTTTTCGATTTTTATCTTTTCTATAAAATGACCATTTTATTAAGAAATTCACTACAACAGAGTAGAAAAAATTTAAAGAAATATTTTTTATTCTAAAACATATCGCACCCCGAGTGCATGATGTAATATCGCATCACCTTTCTAAAAAAACGTTTTTGATTTAAAAATATCATTTTTGTACGTCAATAGTTTTACTACGTACCAAAGATCATGTTTAAAATGTAAATTTTTAATATTTTTATATAATACATTTGCATTTTATCGATAGTTGCATAGTATGATCGGTAATCTTGAAATTAGGCGAATGATTGGTTTGTACATTACTGATAATTACCTAAAACATCGTCAACATTATCAATTATGAATAAAGCACTAGTTGTTAAAACAGACTTCTAAAACCAAATTAATTAATCAATTAGAAAGGCATACAGAAAAATCAAATTCACGAAAAAATATTTGTTTGCTACCGGGACTCGAACCACGGATCTCCTCCTTTCCGTGGCAGCTGCGTTTCCGCGAAGTAAACGCCACCACATTCAATTATTTATCAACATAGATTGTTTCACATTCCAATATACAAGGACCAACCTGCAGACGGTTATGTTGGGAGAGCTACCGCTATACTGAAAAATATCACTATTGATCTATTCCATGTCTTCCATATGGTTTTCCAAAGCAGAATTCTCCTATATCTTTGACAAGATTTCTTATACATATTGATGCGAGTGCACGCGTGTGCAATTTGGCGCCGAATCGTAGGGACTACCATAGTAGTCCTTTCAAAGTAATCGGTCTACAAAAAATTGTGTAAAACGTGTGGGAAATGGGTATGTCCGGATCATCAGACTGTAATACTACAGTATACCCAGAACAGTACTTTATCTCCGGCCTGTCGGCGAGTTATTAGCCTACTCTTACATTGATGCTAGGGTTGTCACTTTATTTTTACTCCCTTTCTTTTAAATCGTAGCGTCTGAGATTCCGACGCATAAGGTAGACAGAAAACCCGAAAATTTCTGTAATTAGTATACCTAGTTTCTGCACTTAAATTGCAAGAATTAAGAATGATTAACATCAACGTAGACTTTTAAAAACTCACAGCCTTTGTGATAATCAACACACCTTTTTAGTAAAGCACCACAAACATAAAAAAAGTCATTTTTTTCAGGAAGCGCATTTTTTTCTAAAGTGGCGGCTGCGAGCGCGAATGGCACTGAAGGCACGGCCCTTAATGCCGCCACCTTGTGCCCCCATATTCTATGTCAATGTGTGCGTCACAGTGCGTGCGTACACGGCGCCGAGCACGCACGCACACATTCTAATGGGTAGCGGCCAGTTAGTATGAAGACGTATTACTGTTCTTAGTATACTGTGGTAATATGTACTCGGTGTTATGAAACAAATGAGTTCTAAAAATTTTTCTGTTAATTTAGTTATAAGTTTGATTGAATAAATTCAAAAAGACTGCCGTTTTACTAAGTTTCTACAATTAGAAGTTATATTCAATTTTTCTCTATGTCTTTGTCACAACTTTATGTTGTGTTTTGATCTTAAAAAAAATATTTTTTATGCATAATATCTTTATGAAAAAAAATACCCAAAAATATTTTGGATTACTATATAGTAAGTAGGCTACGCGAGCATTGAAGTAAAATTTTATATGCGGGAACTCAAGTGTTAAATATACAAAAATAGTGTATATAATAATTAATATAATGTAATAATATGTACTTACGCATTTCATTTATACATATATTATTTATTTAAATTGAATTGAATTTTATAATTTATTATTTAGATGTAGTGCAAAAATGTCCCTTTTAAATGTGATTGTTTTTACAAGAAATATGAAAACAATTTTTACCACGTTTTAATGCAAACGTATTAACTTTTAGTGCTTACTATCTATGCTTTGAATCACGAGAACAAAAAAATTTTAAATACCATTATCTCAGAATTCTTATTTTGGAAAGGTATTTTTAGTCTTACACTCAGGGTACGATATAGACAAGCCGATATAGACGATCCGTTTGATTTATACGACAAGAGACTCGAAATTTTCTCCCAATCTTGAGAAAAAAGCGAAAAAACACGGACACAATGACACTACAAAATAATTAATAACAGTTTGGACACCCCCTAAATTCAAGCACAAATAATCTAAAATATTTCTGTCCGATCAATGAGATCTCCAAGCCTAAGCTCACACCAAGTTTTACATCACTAATATAAGCGACCATCTGGCAATACCGGCGAAATTCAGCGCCGATGGATACTTAATTTCTCAAGCTTTTTTCATTATATTTTTATATCGAAAAGTTTAATACCGTTTAAAGGTATCAAATTTATTTATTAAGTTCCATAAATTTTGAACATCTTAAACGACACTAAATATAGCAATAATTTAGTAAATGTCGTTTTGGAAAAATAAATGTTCAAAGTATTCACGACAAAATTATCAATTTCCTTCCATTATTAATGAGTTATTTCTGGTTATATTGTGATCTAACAGAGTATCATCTGGTATCCTGGTGAAAATTGTCTTTTTGTTCCGAAATTCTATAACAATAATTTTTCTTTTAAAACTGTGTCAGATAATGTTTTTTTTTAATCACTGTGTCACAATCATGTCAAAATTTCTAAAACAAGATTACATGAAAAAAAAATCTATTTATTTTGCACTTTAAATATTTTTACACCACTGTTTATTTTAATACAAAGAAAATAATTCGTGCCCGAAATAAGAAATTAGTTTATTTAATTAATTTAAATTATGAAGCCATTTTGTACAAATATGGGCGATAAATGAAACTCGCGTCAGAGAAATAAAAAACTGAATATTTGATCTCTGATAATATATTTTGTTCATGTGCATGATACAATATATCTCGTACTGAAACTGCTACCCTTAAATCTACAAAAATATCCTAAAAAGTGACCTCCAATAAATTAATTTCAAATGTTAGTACAGGCACCGAGATTCACACGCCTACCCTCGGGGTAGGTACCGCTAAAGGGACGAACGAGGCTTGTAAGGACGAAAAACCCAGGAATAAAACAAAAAGGAAGCTCCAGGAGACCTAACCTAATATTAAATATAAACCTCACCCACGATTCATTCCTTTGTTCTCGTGTGTAATTAAAGTGGATCATTGTTTTATACATGGAGCACTCGCAGAATTAACACCCTTACAATGTTGGCGCTGCCCACACAACGAGGAAGGCATTGGGTTATCGGCGATCGCAATGTCTGGCCACAGACCGACTGACAATTAGCCGATTGCATTGCATCATGTCATTGCACTCATTGTTTCAATTTCATTGTTATTGACGCGCTTGGAATGACGCGTTATATCTTGTTCATCCATTCAAAATGAGATGAATATCAGCCAAGTGTAAAATCCATCGCACTGAAATCGAACGGGTGAGTTTATACCGCAGGGTATAAAAAAATTCAAATGAACTACGCCCGTTCTTAAGGAAAAGGGGTTGGGTCACAGCGTAAGAATGTCTCCCTTCGCGGATGTTTAAGGCACACTAATACAGCAGTTATTTTCTAAATTTTAATTTAGTTTACTCAGAGAATATCGTTATTAATCAAGATATATTATAGGTGTCTCATAGAGACGAAGCTATTTGTATGGGAAATTGGGTATTGGAGACTTTTTTGGGTGTTTATAGGCCTTAGAACCTTAGAGCTTATGACCTATTATGCAGCTGGCTTAAGGCTTAAGATTACTTTATACAATGTAACCTTTACTAAATCCACTCATGATTGACTACCACATCTATCAAATTTTTGGAATCAAGATATATTATAGATGTCTCATGGAGACGAACCTATTTTTTATATGGGAAAGTAGGATATGGAAATCTCTTTTTTGGGGATAAAATTATGGATCATAAAATCATTTCGCGAATAATTTTATTTGGGGATGAAATTCAGTATTGTATTCTTGAAAAATTTGGACCTACTGAAAATATTCTGAAATCATCAATTTCCTATAATTTTATTACTCTAGAATATTCATATAGGATATTTATATATAATTTCATGGATCGAGTACGGTAGAAGTTATCAATATTTATCAATATTGAGATTGCCAGGATCGAGTTTTTCTTTCGTTGCAATTTCTTTTATTATGTATTGAATATTTTCTTTTTTTTTCATTGAAATTCCTATAATTTGAACATTTATGTTACGATGATTTTGTTCTTTGAACATACTAATAAATTTTGTCATAGTACGTGGTTGTGGGTGGTTAATAAAACATTTAAAAATTCATAATGGATTATTAAACTAGAGATTAATTATTTATAAAATGGACAAAGTCACCTCACACGAATTTAAACTAAAATATTTCACTTTATATAACTCGTATATGAACATTTAATTATCGCTGGGAACTTTTTATGTATCGCTCGTAGAGCATTCAATTATCGCACATATAAGTTGCCTTATTTATTTCGCCTCTATCGGGAACTACTCACCCGATTATTTGGCTGGTATCTATGACTCCGAAATTCACGACTGGGCACACCTGGCCGCTACCGCGCGACTCACTTCGCACCGAAAAAACTGTCAAAGCATTGCAGCGTACTCTGCTTTTTATACCCAAACGCTGGTTTTTCGAACTTCCTAGATTATTTTATTCTATTCCCGTCGCTTTTAGGTTGTTACAGGTATTTCCCGAATAGTGTTAATAAATCTAGCATATCATTTCGTTACATTACATTGCAAGATATTTTCGACGTCAACCGTCTTCACCAGGTCTCCCAGGGTGAGAATCTGGCTCCAGGTTAATGAGCGCCGCGACAATACGTTAAAACAACACTGCACGTAAATCTTGCGAACCGCCGGAAATATGGAGAAATTCATTGCAGCTTCCCGACTCTGCGTTTAATATTTCTACCCTCTTAAATCCGCGGAAGGCCGCTTCTTCCAAGGGCGGCTCATCCCCACAACTTAGCCGGGCCTCCCCACCGAGGGCCATAAATTCCCCCGCTCCACAATAATCTGCTAAAATGTTTTCCTCCAAATCACGCCGCGGTTAAATGAAAAGGAACGAATTTGCTCGCAGCAGAGCTCCGAAGGACCTCTTTTTGCTGTATTTTCTGCTTTTCATTATTAACACCGATTTACATAACAATTCGAATGCCAGACCGCCCGCTGACTTATTAGATAACAATTTTGAAATTCCGCCATATTTAGTCTTGCCCGCTTCTTTCTTTCTCGATTTAAAATAATAATTTCATGAATTACAATACTGAAATAAAAGTATGTCTGTTGGCTCTGTGACAATTCTTTGTTGGTAAAATAATGTCACGTGTTGTGGCTGCGGTAGAAATGAATGAAAACACAGAAAATTAATAAGTAATAATTCAAATTATACTATTTCGCAATATATCACTTGTAAATGAACATTTTACTAATGCTAGGTAACACGTATTTAACATTCACTAGAACATTCCATCAAATTCTCGCTTCGTAGTATTTATCGCATTTATTTTCAACGCCAATTAGATACTTTGTTCGATTATTCGCTTTATTTATCGCTTCGCAATTCGCGACTGGCTACACTGGGCATCGTCTCGCGCATACTTCGTGGCCGATTTCCGAGATCCGCGATATGTATGTGCAAATGCTGGATTATCGAGCCTCTTAGATTTTTCTAGTGTTAAGGAAAGGGTTCTAGTTGCTTCTCAGTCATACCAGACATTTTCAGACGCTTAGTTAGTTTCCCGAAGGTTTTAAATCATCTTAGATTGTTACGGGCCGTTTTCGATCCTTCAGTTATGTTGTTGCAAGTGACATATTTCAGGAAATTCGGACAGTACGTAAATTCTTTTTGGCATCTCGTTACAATATATTATCCTTTTTAGTTTTAACGTAACAGCGTTAGCGGATCATTAATAATTTATGATTACGAATTATGTTATATAATTACTTACGCACTTTTTGGTTCATGTTATGTTCCAAAATCCCCCGAACTCAAATGTCATAATAGTAGGTAAACCGTTACCTACTATAATGTACTTGTACAGAAAATATTTCAGGTTTGATACTATATCGTAAGTCTGGAGGTCGCTAGCTCCTACTCTGTTACACAATATATACATGCAAATATGTCCAGCTCCATGCTATATTAGCAAGTATGTAGATTTTTCGGGAAGCGGCTGATTTATGTGAACCAATTGAACTGTGATTTTATTTTTATGTATTGCTATTTTCTTTGAATAAATTGTTTTTATAACGCAACACAGAGGCAGTGAAGTGGTTCTTGCAGTTTCCTCGCCGCGTCGCACGAGCACTTTTGCTTCGTCAGCGGCGTAGCAAGGAAACTGCTTTAGCATTAAAACAATGCCAATCTGGAAGGCGAAAGTGTAGGGCCGATACGGGAACTTTTGTTGTGGTGGGTCCCACTTCACTGAACCAATTGAACGTATACACGGGTTTGAGTTTTGACTCGTCCTACCAACTTCAAGCAGTAATCTTAGATTTTCAAAGAAAGCGAACATTTTGTGGTTTGCCATTTAATAAAAAGTATTTTTTTATTTTACGCCGTTTTATTGATATAATATACAATGGCTACCGATTTCGGTTGCACCCAACCTTCTCCAGGACAATATAATTTAAACCAACCTAAGTACAGATATTTACATTACATACAAGTTAAGTAATTAAAAATAGAGAGAAAGAGAGCATATCAGAGGACAGAATATCAGCTATGGAGCGGAAGGGGGAGAGTAGGGATTTTATTAAGAGAATGGGAACATCTTGGAAAGATAAGTTTATTTGATTATTTAGTATGTAACTGTAATTTTTTATTGATGTAATCATCTCTAATGCTTGAAAATTATTAAGTTGCAGCCTATACCATTTTTATTTAAACTCAATTTAGTGTTTACTTGCTGGCAAGACACTCAGCAACAATGAAAAAAAGCTTAATTTAATTTTGTAAACACTGTAAACATTTGTAACATTGAACATTGAATTTGAACTTGATTGTTAATTCTTATACAATATACAATTTCTACAGAAACCTACAAATATTTTATATTATATCAATAAAGTGAATTTAAAAAAAAAATATTTAAAATTAAAATAATAATCTTAAGAGTTTTTTCAAGATCCAAAACTCATCAAGTTTACGCGGTACTGAGATTTATCTAGACTAAATATCTGAGACTAATCTTACGGGCTTTGAAATCATTGTACAAAAATACACGATACAAAGATTTCACCGCGGACCAAGACGGACGGGCATGACCATAAATTTACAACAAGCAAATTCGCTATTTCTTGGCCGAATTTTTTCCCACAACCTCCCGCGAAACCTTCGATTCGAGGCTCCGCGATCAATCATTCCGACTCGGCTGGGTGTACGCTCTGAATTTTTATTAACATATCAGTCGGCCGTGTTTATTTGTATTTATTCAACCTCTGACAGGTGTAATTGATTGACCTTTAGAAAGAGAAACCTCACGGCAATAAACTAGCGGTAAACACTGGGTTATTTCTAGTCCTGGGCGAAAAAATGTTCGTTCCGGCTCCATATACAAACGAACCGTAAAGATGAGATTTACATAAATCGTACTGACTTTAAAAAATACACGCTACGGTATTGGTGGCGAACCTTTTTTGGATAAACTATCGAAAATTCAACCAATAAATTAATTAATTAAGATAAATTATAGAAGTTGCACAGGAACGAAGCTGCTTATACAGGGTTATTTGGAAAACATTAATAACCTCGCAGGACTATATTCCTGCCTTGATTATGAGTCGAAAATGTTCAAGCTATTGTGACCTAATATCAATAGTTAAGGAGATATGCGACATCAAAGTTTGCATTTTTTTTTCAATATTTCTGAATGATTTTTTGTAAAACGTTGGACTTTCATCATAGTAACTTATATTGAATATTAAAAATTCATTCCCTTTAACACAAATCAAATAAAAAAATAAAAACCTTCGAATTCCAATTGGAAAACATTCCAATTGGAATTTTTTCAGGGTTTTTATCATTTTATTTAACGTGTATTGAAACGAATGAATTTTTCATAATCGATATGAGTTACTGTAATGATAGTCCAACGTTTTAAAAAAAATAAGTCATAAGTATTGCAAAAAAATGCAAACTTTGATGTCGCATATCTCCTTAACTATTGATATTAGGTCACAATAGCTTGAACATTTTCGACTCATAATCGAGGGAGGAATATAGTCCTGCGAGGTTATTAATGTTTTCCAAATAACTCTGAATATGAGAAACGTGGATGGAAATCTCTTATACGATAACCCAGGCTTACAACATGACATGTATGAGCTGACTTAAGTGATCACTCTACACAATGCAACGTTCACCAATTCCATCGTAAGAATATCCAAACATTATCAAAATTTTTAAAGTTCTACATGTAGGAATCTTTCGTATATTTCAATGGTCCACGCTAGAGATATTTGTTATTTTTTCTAATTAACTAGTTATTATGTATACATAGATTTCGCAACTGGTAATGATACCTCTATATTTTATTTTTTTAAGTGGAGTTTTAGCAAATAAAAAACAAATCATCCCTCTGGTACAAAATCCAGTAACTGTGTTTTTAGAACATACTTTCATATAAAATATCGATAAATTAAGTTTATATGACCTCAAAGTCTGACTTTACATTTTATCCTTGCTTTTTCTTATTCTCTTTATCCTAATTGGAGAGGGGGCACATCATTTGGACAGCAAACACATTTTTTCTAACGCTCACTTGGAGAAACTGAATCCAACTTTCTTCGGATATTTTTTACATTTGTCTTCTACGTGCTTTCCTGGATCATCCTAGAGGCCTTCTTCCCTCAGGTACTACCATGAAAATCTGTCTGGGCAGCCTTACGTTTCCCACTCGGAGGACATGTACAAGCCAACTTAACTAAGAATCTGAACAGACAACAGAATCTGAAATTAGGTTAGGTTAGGTTAGGTTAGGTTTGGTTAGGTTAGGTTAAGTTAGGTTAGGTTAGCTTAGGTTAGGTTAGGTTAGGTCAGGTCAGGTTAGGTTAGGTTAGGTTAGGTTAGGTTAGATTAGGTTAGGTTAGGTTATGTTAGGTTACGGATTAATCGACAATTGTTGAGGGTCCTAATAGGGCCATCTTCCTGTATCTGGTTAACGTACCAAGTCTTCCGCGCCCGCTTTCTCTTTTTGACGCCAATCTATGTTACTTTCTTTCCTCGTTCATTCGCTCAACATGACCAAACCTCATTAGCAACCCTATTTTATACCCTTCATTACCTAAGATCAGCTCTTGTTGTGATATCCTTCCTTTTTGCTAGTCCTTATTTGTTGTCAGAAAATCTGGAATACAAAGTTACTCCAACTCCAAAATGTTCTTCATGTTTTTTTTTTGTTCCGTAAAAATTTTTTCGGGATTTTCCGAAGCAGGATTCTCTTACATCTTTGATAAGAATTTTCATATATGTTTATGTAGTAATTATATGGAATTATATCTAAGAAATAAATGTTAATTTGTAATGTGTATGTATTTAATAAAATAAATTTAAATTTCATAGATTAAGAGTAGTGCTCGATCAGCATACAGGGGACCCAGCTGAAGCAAGTCGAAAAATTCGAATACCTTGCTGTAGAATTTTTTAGCAATGAGAGGCATGAAATAGATGAGTTGCAGCTGGCGTTCTACGTTCTCTATTTAATACTTTGATATTAAAATCCAAACTTATTGTCAAGACAAAACTGACTGTTTTCAAATCTATGTACAGGCCCACCCATTATATGGCCATGAAATATGGATACTGACGGAAAGAGTGAGAACAAGGATCCAGGTTGCCGAAATGAGTTTTCTAAGGGGGTAGCGGGAGTCACACTGATGGACAGAGTGAGAAGTGCCGACATAATGCACACATTCGGCATGGAACCCCTACTCCTGCATATAGAAAAATTACAAATGAGGTGGTTTGGACATGTGCTCAGAATGCCAGAGAAAGGAATACCAAGAAGAATCCTCTTGGCAACCCCGGGTGGAAGACGACCGGTGCATCGCCTCAGATTAAGCTGGTTGACTCATGCAGAAGCAGCGAAATACGGGGGAATTCGGAAGCGCCTTGACGAGTCGTTAGACCCCCGAGCCTATGAAGAAGATGATGATGACGATTTTAATTTTCTTCTTTTCCACGGCTAATCCGTTATATTATCTTTATGGAACAACATCACAATAATTTGTGATCTAACCAAAAAATAACATATTTCGTGCAAATTTGATTGAAAGGTTCCTTACTCCAGTTCCCGCTCTGCAAACTTCAAATGTAGATCATTAACTTCCGATCAAAAATGTTTTGATCTTCATCATATTGAGCTTTGCTTCCGAGTCAACATGTACAAAAAGCAATTTATGTTTTCTTCCAGAAATCATGTACAAATAGTAATCTCTCCAAGCGAAGATACGAGACGACTAATCGTGGAATTTTTTTTTTTGCACCGTATAATCGTTTTTTCATGGAAATGTTAAAACTTTATTATACCTACTTAATTGTTGCCTACCAAGTTACGGATCTATCTTAAATATATATCACATACAAGAAAAAATTAAATAATCTTTTATGAAATGCTGTGTGATTTTTGCCACACTTTATTCTCTTTACGTATTTCCTGATTTATTTATTTATTAATGAATCTTAACAGTTTCAATTATTACATATATAATGTTAGAAGACAATTTACATTGCAGATTCTATATCAAACAATTCTAATTAAACTTAGCGATAGACGCATTATTGCTGATCTTATGTATATATTTTTTTAACAACAGGTCATTAATGACCCTAATAGATGGTCCTAGAGTGACATCAAAGTACAAAGTAAGAATATTTTGTGAACATTTGAATATGATATAATTACACAGTACACTTTTAACGATAAAATAATAATAAATAATCAATGATAAAATAAATTGAGAACATCGTTCAGACTAAAGCAAATTACTCAATACAATTTTACGAATAAGTTCCATATATTTATAAAAAATAATTAATTATTATAACTTAGATGGCCCTGAACTCTTATCGTCCATATCAATGCGTTAACCAATTACAATGATTTACAGATGTTTAAGGCGTAGTAAATTAAGTACAATATTGGATAAGAAAATATTTGAAAGCTAGAAGAATATATTATAGTAAGCAACAAATAATATTAATGTTTAATATTGGTAATTAATGAAGAAATGAATTAAAATAATGAGTGTTGATAGTAACACGGGAATGGGGATGGGGGAAAGAGATGAGGAGATGGGAGTCGGAGTAGTGGTGGAGGAAGAGAAGATTACTGATGAATTGTCAGTAATAATATGTGACGACGCTCAAGACGAACGCAGCAAAGCCACCACCGCGGACCCCGCGCCCCAGGCAATATTAACTTGGAATAATCCAAGAATATGGTCCCGTTGTTCATACAATGAAAATAAGTATTTCACTATATTTCACTAATTTAATGTCCTGTTAATTTAATCTAACTAAAATAATCGTAATCTAATTTAAACAAACCAAACCTAATAACCTAACCTATCCTCATATATTGCCTATGAAATGTCAAAATATGCAGTGCATTTTACGAAACTTTAAAGTGTAATATCTTATTTAATACTTACTTTTTAAACGTAAATTATCTTTCATTTTGTTATTAAAACATTCAATAATATAAAGAAATGATCATTTTCGTTGTATGTGCATTATGTGCAATGGGACCATTATCTTGGATTTTGCCATTAATTCCGTTTCCACTGCGTTATTTTTTTTCGGTACACATGGGGCTAGTTTTGTCACTACAACATTTTTTACCGGAAATATGTTTCAATTAATCTACTAAATTCTGTGGTTGGCCGGAAAAAAATACTAACTGGCATTAAATCCGCCATTGTATTAATATGTAATCAAAATAAAAATAAATATTTTTTTATTCATCTTAAAATAGTGCATTCGTAAATGCACACATTATACTCTAATTCAAACACTATCATGAACCAAAATATGTAATCCTCCATATAACAATATCCGTCACTAACGCTACCAGATAATAAACAAATTACGATTTCTCATTTAATTAAAATAAGCTTTTTGTGAGTAGCATGCAGGATAATTTCGAGTTGTGAAATAAATAAAACATTTCTCAAAGATTTTATAAAATAAAATTAACATAAAAATAGCTAGAAGAGAATTATTAGGATTAGTTAGGAAATATTAGGAAATAAAAATAACCAATTGATGTTAAACTGAAATTCAAAGATAAAAGAATTCAAAACATAAATTGTAGGTATAGGTCTTTCCATTTAAGAAAGACAATCGAATTAGTATGCATAAGCCACGCATACCATGCACATTGTTGTGTTGGTGTTGACGGGTATGCACGGCTTACACATACTAATTCGATTGTCTTTCTTAAAATTACAAGAACTCTACTAATCTCAGTAAACCTATTTCTTCTTAATATTGCTTTCGTGACTTTATTTTTTGGTGCAAATACTGAATTTTTGTTCCCAGAGGGATCATTAGTTGTTAAATTATTATAGTATTATAGATGATTCTCAATTACGAAGCTGTTTTTGTGGGAATGTAGGTATGGAAGTCTTTGGGAGTTTACAGGGCTTACGACCTAGCACACAACTAGCTTAAGTGATAATTTTACACAATGTAACTTTTACGATTCCACCCTCGATTGACAACCACACCCATCAAATTTTTGATAGTATTTATGTACCGCGCATCACTTCAACATACTCCATCGCCATCTATGGTTAAGTGTTGTCATCTTCATGAAACAGTATATAGATGAGACTTCTATTTTTTTGTGAAAGTACAGGCGTATGCTGAAGGTGAACTGAAAGCATACTTATGATTTACACTGACTTAATTTACAAAGGCGAGTTGAATTAAAAGATTCTTAAGTACAGAGTCATGTAAAGTCGTAAAAAACTACTATTACTCCAGAGGTAGAGCCAAAATTATTCGCGATTTGTATATAAGAGCATAAGTTGTGGAATTACCGCAATTATTTCTAAATCATTCATATTATAATATATCATGTAATGTTTTGTCAGATAAATATCTAATTTAGTTTTTTTCCAAAGTCTACCTACAACTCATACTTCAATGTTCTAAATGCACGTCCCTGACATAAATATAAAGCTGAATCAACCTAGAAATGACCAAGCTGAGAAGCCTTAAATTTTTGACACGGATACAAATTCTACTTTCGAATTTTCCTGAAGTCGGTCTTTAAAATTCCAGAAACACGTTTATTCTCAACTGGGTGTAATTTTATTACAAAGTTAACCTTTAACAGAAGTATTTTTGTTTGTTTTAACTTAAAAATAGCCTTGGCAGGTGAATTTTTGTTCTTTTTCTTTTTCGAATTGAATTCTTGTTTAAATTTATATTTTTACTTAAATATGTAGTAACATTTTTTTTAAATAGAGATGCGAACACGGAATTCATGTCACATCTATATTCTTACTATTTTCAAATTAAGCTAAACGCTTGTGCTATGAAAATAGGACTAACTTGCTTGTCTGGAGTGATCTGGAGGATCACGAGGCGAGAGTCTTAACCACAAGACCAACAAGCTACTCATCAAATATTAACTTCATACAAAATTTTAAAAATCAAAATCAAAAACTTAAACAAATATTATATATATATATATGTGTTAGTATAAAAATACTAACATTTCTAACACCCGTGAAAACCTTCATTATACAATAATATATATATATATATATATATATATATATGTATATATTATTTATTTACTAATTGATAAATTTTCTAACCAAAAAAATATATCATAATATGCAGGGATGGTATGAGATACGTGTCCGAGACATGCATGGAAGCTTTTTTACCGGTTTCAGGTTTCCGCACTTTTTCTTGTCAACTCTTCCAACGTTGTAAAAATGTTTTTTTGGGTATTACACTTTTTTGCATTTTGAAATATTTTTTTTTGTTATTTTATATTAATTAATATTTATGACTTAGGGACAGTTGTTTGATCAGTTGTAACAGTAAAGGTTAAGAAATTAAATCAATTAAACAAGTTTTACGAAAACTTGTTTAATTGATGGAAATCGCAAAAATCAATGCTTTTTTCTTTATTTTTACTTATACTATTGATTTCATTATGCTTTATTTTAATAAAAGACATGTGTATAGAGACTTTAATAATGCATACATTTAATACAAGCAAAAAAAGGTTTTTCTACTCTCCAATTAAGAGAGTCAGCAGCTTGCACTTGTATTAAAAATAAATGCACATTAGAAGAAAAAAAAAATTTTAATAAAAAGCTGAAAACAGACAATAAAATAATGTTGAACATTTTGTTATAGTTGCGGTCAATATATAGAAGCCGAAAGTTTTAGAATATACTAGGAGTGGATATTGGAAGCTGTATGTACATATGTATACGAGGGCTTAAAGTTGTTTAAAAAAAACTGATAAACACATCCACTCCATCCATGTCCCAACGACACAACTAGTTATATTACCTGCAAATTCTAGTTATTGGATGTTGTTTCTATGGCGATCTGGTTTAAATGTTTAAGTTCCGTAGACAAAGATTTGGCGGGTAGAAGTTGAGGCTATTGATTGCTGATTAAACAACCGACCCTCGGTAAATTCAAAGAAAATTAAACTAAAAAGTTGACACGATTACATCGCTTCGACACGTCTATGGATCGAGAACTGGATAAAACTTTGGAATTCTCCATGAATCTATATTTCTCAAAGGTTTCAAATAAAAGATAATAAATAGCTTTTCAAAAAAATTTTCTCACGTAAATAAAAGGAACGCATATAATAAAATTTGACCTGTCATTAAAATGGGCAATATAGCGTAATTGATAAATTCATAAAAAAACTAAGTATAATAAACAAATAAATAAGATTTAGCATAATACGTAATATTCAATATAGACATTATAAAATATTATATAATCGTTTTATCATATTTTTTTTACTTCTGTTATAAAAATCTTAAAAAAAAAACTATATTTATATACTAATGATTGCGATAAAAGTAGCATTTTCTGCCCAGCTTAGTCTGTGACATCTCCACTTATGGATATACCTATAAAACTCAATGTCTGTCTGTCTGTCTGTCTGTCTGTCTGTTCTCTATACAAATCCACATCGTTTGTCCGATTCGATTCAAATTTTGCATACTTATGCTTTAGAACCCGGCGGGTAACAAAAGCAACATTTCCCCCCCCCCCTATTCTCATACCCCTTCCCCTCCCCTGACATATTTTCGATGAAAATTTGTACCATTTGACCGATCGGACTCAAACTTTGGAATCTTATTCTTTAAGACTCAGCGAGTAATATAGGCGATATTTCCCCCCTATTCTCATACCCCTTCCCCTCTCCCTGACATATTTTCGATGCAAATTTGTACCGTTTGACCGATCGGACTCAAAATTTGGAAACATATTCTTTAAGACCTGGCGGGTAACATATTCGACATTTCCCCCTACTCCTTCAACCCTTCCCCTCTGCCGATATATTTTCCATGCGAATCTGTACCATTTGACCAATCGAACTCAAAATTCGGAAACTTATTCTTTAGGACTCGGCGGGTAACATGTGCGACAATTCCCCCCTATTCTTTTACCCTATCGCCTCCCCCTGATATATTTTCGATGCAAATCTATGCCGTTCGAATCTAACTTTTGTTTACCCTCACAAATTTATTTTAAAGTTAATCCTTAACCCGTGCAACGCCGGGTATGAACAGCTAGTATTATATATATGTCTATTTAGGATAAGTCTAGAAAGATCGCGAGGTGACCTTAAAAATGAGCCTTTGAAATGTCATTAGAGGGGTACAGAAAAATGACCTTTATTGAAAGCATGAATTAGTGTGGTTGATGTCTGTCGTGCCGTTGTAATATTGCTCCATCAGCTCGCTCATCTCGTCGTCTCGCCTCATCAAGACGCCTCATCAATTTCGTCTTATTGTGTAATGTATTATAAGATTAAGTATCGAGGTCTTCTCTTGTAAAACAGCGCGAGGTTCTGAACTCTGCTTTTTGTGATTAAAAACATAAGGTTTTTTAACGGGCGATAAAAGTTAACGGCTGGTTTCTAAAGCGTCTCAATTTAAAAACTGAAATTAAATAATTTTATTTGGTGTTTTTGCTGTGTTCTCTAAATGTTCCTTTTCATATTCAACCATTCCACATTTAACATTTTCTCAAATAACATTACAGATGTAATAAAATATAAACGTTTTTTAACCGTTTACTACTTAGGTGACTTTTTTTATGTGACTGCTGTGATAACGTCTCACTAACGTATTTAAGGATGGTTATATTTAAAGGTATATCCTCTTCAGGCCCAGGGTATCGTATATGATGTATATCGGATATATACCATTCACTTGTCAGTTGAAATTTGTTTGTTGAGGTCAAAATGTGCACCGTCGCTAAAACTGTTTCTTATTTAAACAGATGATCTGAGCTTGGGTTAGACAACATAACTAGTAAATATATTTTTGACACAAACTCCCAGTATCACATATGTTACCGTGGGCCTAAAGATAATATTTAGAAAAGGCTTGTAGAGCCAAGCAGCTATTGCCAGAAAACCAAGTTTTACTTACTTACTTACTTACCATCACGCCGTTTTCCCGTGGCGATAAGCAGAGAGGATAGAACTCCACACTCTGTCCTGACATACATCTCTCGCCTCATCCACATTTATACATCTTCGAATGCAAGCTCGCCGGTTATTGAGGCTTCTAACGGGACCATTTTCCAGTATCTGGTTGATGTGGTCAAGCCACGTCTTCCGCGGTCGCCCTCTCTTTCTAGCGCCATCAACACTTGCATTATATATCTTTCTTACCATTCTTTCCTCATTCATTAGCTCAATATGCCCAAACTAATTCTATTAATTATGCTAAGATCAGCTTTGTATTCATTGCTGATATCTTCATTATTTACTCTATCGTAAATGGATTTGACACACATACGTCTAAGGGATCTCATCTCCGCTGCAATCAGTCTACTATCGTTCGTCTTCTGCAGCTCCAGGCTAGTGGAGGAATTTTAACCGGTGACACACTAATCGTTATTTGAGATTTATATCTGATGCATCGATGATTAGCAACTGTTTTTTTGCAGTTCGACGGGCAACCATCGGCACTATACAACAGTTGTTTCTTAATTACCAATCATAGGTACAGTCAGATACAAAACCCAAATAACTGTACCGAAAATAACCGGTAAAAATAACGGTTTGACCATCACTACCAAGGTAAGTGAACGAGAATTGACGGTAGCAGGCCGGAAATGCAGCAGGTTGGAACTCTTTATCCTCCGTAATATGAAACAGTGTCTTCTGTGTGTAGTTTTCTGGGATATTCTGCCGTATATATCTGACCTCTCTAGCCGACGTTTCGGATCCCATTGCAGGGTCCATCATCAGGGCTGACGTGAGCATCACATCACATCATATCAACAGAATATCCCAGAAAATTACACACAGAAGATTCTGAACGGCCGTGAAAATATAATAAATATTTTTTTACGGAATAGTGCAAGAGGAATTTTATTTTAAAAAATCCCTAATTTTGCAAACAATTTTCAAGTGTAAATATTAGTGGTGCACTAAACAAAGGTTGTTTAAAGCGATCTTACAATGAACTTTTCATGAATATGGCCCTGTATAAATTATTCATTATTATTATTATTATTATTGTTAAAAAACATTGTTGAATATATTTTTACACTATATCTATGCACTTTTATATGATTTATTTACTGTAAATATTTTAATAATTATCGCAGTCTTCATTCTAACGATACAAAGTTTATCTGTACGGCGCAACACGCAAACAAGCCTATCTAATTAAAATAGTTAGATTCAGATATATCCTCTTCGTGTAAATGCAAATCATTATTAGGGTTTCTCCTGTTCGTAAATACTCGAATACTCGGATACTCGTCTGTCAGACGTCACCTCAACAGTTAAAGGTTAATCATGTGGGGGATATCGTCGCTGTATATATAATTAATCCTTTGTGACGTTTTAGTACATTCTGAGATATACGAATAAAACTGTTTTAAAAAATAATTGCAGATTTATAAAAAATATTTAAAATAATTACTAGGCACGCATTCCAGATGAACGGTAATGTTTTTTTAGTATACTTATCTCCATTATTTATATAAAAAATTGACACATTGATTCGTTCATCTCAGAATGTACTAAACGGCACATAGGATTAATTATATATACAGCGACGATATATTAAAATAGATGAATTTTCGTATTTCTCAAAAAATCTTAATTAATTCGACAATTTTAATTTAATCCCATCAAAGTAGTTCAATAATTAATTATTAATTCTATAATTTTAAAATAGTATAGAATTGTAGAGCATAAGATGTATTATTTATTATAGATTGTACCATACATTAGATTAGATGTAAATGTAAATATGTAGGTTATTATAGATAGTATATTAGTAATAGATTTAAGAATGTTAAGTGTTAAATACTAGTTAATATACAAGTTGTAATATCAAATAACTTAAGAAATAAATAAAAAGTAAAAATAAATCATCCATGCACTTCAGGAACGCAATTTTCCATTGCTTTTAGCTCTTTCAGCGATTCTATCTTTATCTTCTCAATTTTGGCAAAACGTCGGCTATTCATCTCCCGGAATAAGAAGAATTCAGAAAGCAGGGGCCAAGGGAGGCTGAGCATCATGGCGGTTTTGTTTTTGGTCAGATATTTTTAAATCTTTTTTTTTCCATAATTAACAAATCGCCGAGCACATCTAAATATGAGTAAAATTTTTGAGTCAACAATAAGGTAAGAATCCGATATTTCAGGAACAAATAATGACCAACAAAATATTTTAAAAATATGAAAAATGGCGTACAGCCCGCGAAATTAAAATTCTCCGTATTTTTTGGTCAAACATAGTACGCAATGATAAGCGGAAGGAATTAGGCAATGTCCGAAACCTTTGTAATATATTACTTTGTAACGGCACCACGGAATGCTCTAGAATAACCTACAGCTCTCTATGATTAACTAAAATATTTAGGAGATGCCTGGAACAGCCTAAACGCAACGGGAACCTTCTTCTAAGGACTAGAAAGCAAAAGAATCTTCTCGAGAGTTCGAAAGACCAGCGTATCGTATATATAAATAAAGCAGCACCGCGCTGCACAATGGAGTTTTTGTTTTGACATTTCTATCGGTGCGAAAACAGCGGACTACGGCCGGTATGGCCAGTCGTGGAATTTCGGAGCGACAGACATTAACCGAAATAATCGAACGATGTACACAAGTGGCGAAATAAATAAATATGACTACTACTACGTGAGAGAATTAGATGGAATGTTCTAGAAAGTGATAAAGTGTTCGCAGCGGTAATAGTGTTCATAGACGAGTGATAAATTGCGAAATATTGTGAATTCAAGAATAGTGTATTAATTTAATTCGTGTTAAGTGACTGCGTCAATTTAATAAAATATTTAATTACTGGTTAATAAATCGTTATTTCATTTCCAGTATTTTCATTCGTCATCCGCAGTCACCCGTGACAATATTTTCAGTTAAATTTATCTACAATATTTCCAGATTTTTATTTACCGCTCACTAAATACTTGAAAGCTTATATCTAATGAGGTAGGGATATAAACAGTAAAAAGTAAGACATGTGCCTTATTATCTTTTCCATATTTTTCGATTGTTCAAAAGATTTCGAAAAAAAAGCGTCGATGTCTACTGAGAACTAAAATAAATAGTTTGACTATTTGTGTAGAATTTTCAAAGGTTTACTTACATAAAAAACTTACACGAATAAATAATTCTTGAAATCTTGATTTCTTTTGTAAGAACATTTCTTGTAAGAACAAGCATTTTATTTTTCAGCATTCGTCAATATAAGATTTTTATATAAATAAAAAACATAATCCCGGGAGGAGCGGGGTAGAAAATCTAGTAAATAATAAACCTTCAAATCATTCCTGTAACTCAATCTCGAACCACAAAAATTATGTATAAATGTAGAAAAAAAATATTTTTAAATTCAACCTCTGAATACAAGCCAGAGAATATTCGATTAACATAAAATTACAGGAACGCACATATGCGTAGGCTCAAACAAATTTGTTTAAAAGAAAACCGACCCTTTGGGAAACACGGTGACCCAACAAACTTACTCACAAATCATTTTTTGACAGCAAATTAAAAATATATTTTTGTGCTAACCCCTGACCAACTAATCTCATAGGTTTTTATAATATGTGCTTATTTTTTATTTTTTACGTGAAAATATGTAAAACAGATAAATTTACTTTTAGTTAAGTTGAATAAAGATACGTCTTGGGTAAATTATCGTATTTCGAAAATGTCCACTATTTAGAAGAACAATTTCTTCTTCTTTTTTCCTGGCGTTTCACCCCTATAGAGTGTTCTTGCCACCGACAAGTGATTTTGTTGTGGGATGAAATAATGTTATTTAAACAATCTTGAATTAAATTTGGGTAATGATTATTGATGAAATATGTGATCTAAATATTCCATTTTTACAATTTAAATATTATCAAATTCATCTTAATTTAAACAAAATGTTGTATATACTATAGTTTCGAGAGGAGTAGTCCCTTTCATCGCTAGGCTAGGTGTTGTGATGGTATTATAACCGGTGACACTTTAACAGTTTTTTGAGATTTGTATCTGATTGCATCGATGATTGGAAATTAATTTTTCGCAATTCGAGTGTAACCATCGGCACTAGATAACAGTTTTATCTTAGTTACCAATCATCGGTACAATTAGATACAAATCTTAAATAACTGTATATAAAATAACGGTTTGACCATCACTAAAGCCCGGTCGCCGAGCAGGGAGAATTTCGTACATTGACCCTACGCTAAGTATCCTTGTCGCTCGCGTACAATTATGTTGCTGTCGCGCTCGCTCGCTGTGCCTGTGCGAGCGTGATAGCAACATAATTGTGCGCGAACGACAAGGACACGTAGCGTAGGGTCAATGTACGAAATTCTCTCTGCTCGGCGACCGTGCTTTAGTTAGGTGTAATGAATAACTCAGTATTATGAATAACTAGCTCTTCTGGAAACTAAGTATAATATCGACAAAATAACTCAGTATAAGTTGCACAATTTTTAGTAAACTATCACTTTGCACCATAAAGAAACTGCTGTAGCGTAGCAATTAACAAAATTGTTACAATAGTGATACCGCGCGGCGGTGGCGGTTTGATGTTGCCAGGACCAGCGTCCGGAACAAGATGAACGAATTCCTCTATTATTCAGGAACTCAGTACTAAAGAATGGCTTTCCACGACAAGTAGGGAAATAATTTATCCATGCTTTGTGCACATTTCTAGAACAATGACAACCTAAAGCAGATGGTTGACTATGAAGCGTACCTAGATGAATGAAGTTCGGGAGTTCAATCTCCAATAAAAAGGATAGACCAAGTGAGAAGTATGGTTGATCTAAATAAGGCCTGGGATCGCGAAGGGAATCAGTTCGTACTGCTGAAGCAGAAGAAAGAAACGTGTTGCTGCTCAGTTATGAGCCCATCAACTAAGAGAGAAAAAGTAATGAATCAGCACTGATTTTGTATTGTCTTTCATCGCTACACTTTTCGTATTTCAAGGGTAAAATTCCATCTTTGGCAACTAGAGAGATTTGTTATATGAAAAAATGTTTTTTTTATTTCTTTGTCTCCCGCTTCATTTTATTTTCCCTATAGGGCCAAATTGAAAATTTAAAAATTCATACTAAATGATTCCCTATGGACCACAAATAGTCTTATAATTAAATATTTTTTAATGAATAATAAAATAAGCAGCTTTTTACAATATCAACTTTAAAAAGCTACTTTATAAAATTCTCTATATGTTCCTTCGAGTAACCGTTAGGTTGTTTAAAAAATAATGAGCGATTTTATTCTTTTAATTCAAATTCATTATTTTAGAGTTCTTCTTTTTCTTTTTAGAATCCTCGCGGGACTCGGAAGCCCGTTATTATATTCACAATAAGACACCACCAATCTTTTAACGTACCTTTGTGGTCCAGTGTGCTGGGTTCTTTCCTGCTTCTTGCGGGTCTGTCTTGATATTATCTGTTCATCTCCATCTCTATCTTCCATTTGCTCTCAATCCTGTTAGCTTATGTATGAAGGTTCTGTGCGGTAGTCTTCTGCTCTCGCTACATGTCTTTGCTTTTACTGTAATGTGGCGCGTGATCAATGCTAGTGTCGTGTAATGTGTGACAAGCATGTAAAAGAGACACAAGGTACAAGATATCTTGAATAATTCTTTTGTAATAATAAATATATGTGTAAACTTTTGTAAAAATAAAATAAAATAAAAACACACACAGACACAAACATAAATTTGTAAGTGTGAGTGTGAGTGTGAGTATGAGCGTGAATGTAAAAGAAGCCGTAAAGCTCAGAGAACGGACAATCGCTGGATGAATACACTCATCCAGCGAATGTCCGTCCTACGTATCAAGAGGAAAACGAACACCCTGTGATGGATATCAATCAAATTACTCGTATGTCAAAATATTTGGTAGCGGATAACAATCAATGGTCAGAGAAATGTGGGGAGAAAAACACAAATCCGGCATTTATTATAAAACCGCTTATGGACACGTAATATAATTTATTATAGAAAATATATTTATTACAGACAGCAAAAACAAACGTTATAGAAATACCGCAAACAACGCTTCCTTCTATTTAGTCCTTCCTTTGCCTCGGGTCCGTAGCCATCTTAAGAATAAATTAAGAAAAAAAATATTGAGGAATTGATTTAAAAAATGAAACTGATTATACAAATCTGTTCATAAAATAGAGCAGAGCCATTATCAACATTTCCACACCGAATGGTAATCTTACTTTTTACTGTTTATATCCCTACCTCATTAGATATAAGCTTTCAAGTATTTAGTGAGCGGTAAATAAAAATCTGGAAATATTGTAGATAAATTTAACTGAAAATATTGTCACGGGTGACTGCGAATGACGAATGAAAATACTGGAAATGAAATAACGATTTATTAACCAGTAATTAAATATTTTATTAAATTGACGCAGTCACTTAACACGAATTAAATTAATACACTATTCTTGAATTCACAATATTTCGCAATTTATCACTCGTCTATGAACACTATTACCGCTGCGAACACTTTATCACTTTCTAGAACATTCCATCTAATTCTCTCACGTAGTAGTCATATTTATTTATTTCGCCACTTGGGTACATCGTTCGATTATTTCGGTTAATGTCTGTCGCTCCGAAATTCCACGACTGGCCATACCGGCCGTAGTCCGCGGTTTTCGCACCGATAGAAATGTCAAAAAAAAAAACTCCATTGTGCAGCGCGGTGCTACTTTATATACGCGATACGCTGGTCTTCCGAACTCTCGAGAAGATTCTTTTGCTTAGAAGAAGGTTCCCGTTGCTTTTAGGCTGTTCCAGGTATCTCCCAAATATTTTAGATAATCCTAGAGTGCTGTAGGTTATTCTAGAGTATTTCGTGGTGCTGTTACAAAGTGATATATTACAAAGGTTTCGGACAATGCGTAATTCCTTCCGCTTATCATTGCGTACTATGTTTGACCAAAAAATACGGAGAATTTTAATTTCGCGGGCTGTACGCCATTTTTCATATTTTTAAAATATTTTGTTGGTCATTATTTGTTCCTGAAATATCGGATTCTTACCTTATTGTTGACTCAAAAATTTTACTCATATTTAGATGTGCTCGGCGATTTGTTAATTATGGAAAAAAAAGATTTAAAAATATCTGACCAAAAACAAAACCGCCATGATGCCCAGCCTCCCGTGGCCCCTGCTTTCTGAATTCTTCGTATTCCGGGAGATGAATAGCCGACGTTTTGCCAAAATTTAGAAGATAAAGATAGAATAGCTGAAAGAGCTAAAAGCAATGGAAAATTGCGTTCCTGAAGTGCACGGATGATTTATTTTTAGTTTTTATTTATTTCTTAAGTTAGTTAATATTACAACTTGTATATTAACTAGTATTTAACACTTAACATTCTTAAATCTATTACTAATATACTATCTATAATAACCTACATATTTATAATTACATATAATCTAATCTAAGGTACAATCTATAATAAATAATACATCTTATGCTCTACAATTCTATACTATTTTTACAATAATTATAGCATTTTTTCAGTAATTAATTAATTAATTATTGAAAAAAACTCTGGCATCAATGTATAATATTATATCTGATGGGGCCTACTTTGATGGGATAAAATTAAAATTGTCGAATTAATAAAGATTTTTTGAGAAATACGAAAATTTATCTATTTTAATATATCGTCGCTGTATATATAATAAATTCTATGTGCCGTTTAGTACATTATGAGATGAACGTATCAATGTGTTAATTTTTTATATAAATAATGGAGATAAGTACACTAAAAAAACATTGCCCTTCATCTGGAAAGTATGCCTAGTAATTATTTTAAATATTTTTTATAAATCTGCAATTATTTTTTAAAACAGATTTATTTGTGTATCTCAAAATATACTAAAACGTCACATAGGATTAATTGTATATACAGCGACGATATCCCCCACACGATTAACCTTTAACTGTTGAGGTGACGTCTGACAGACGAGTATCCGAGTATCCGAGTATTTACGAACAGGAGAAACCCTAATAATGATTTGCATTTACACGAAGAGGATATATCTGAATCTAACTATTTTAATTAGATAGGCTTGTTTGCGTGTTGCGCCGTACAGATAAACTTTGTATCGTTAGAATGAAGACTGCGATAATTATTAAAATATTTACAGTAAATAAATCATATAAAAGTGCATAGATATAGTGTAAAAATATATTCAACAATGTTTTTTAACAATAATAATAATAATAATAATGAATAATTTATACAGGGCCATATTCATGAAAAGTTCATTGTAAGATCGCTTTAAACAACCTTTGTTTAGTGCATCACTAATATTTACACTTGAAAATTGTTTGCAAAATTAGGGATTTTTTAAAATGAAATTTCTCTTGCACTATTTCGTAAAAAAATATTTTTTAGTTTTTCACGGCCGTTCAGAATCTTCTGTGTGTAATTTTCTGGGATATTCTGTTGATGTGATGTGATGTGATGCTCACATCAGCCCTGATGATGGACCCTGTAACGGGATCCGAAATGCAGTGCAGGAGATGAGATCCCTTAGACGTATGTGTGTCAAATCCATTTATGATTATGAGTAAATAATGAAGATATCAGCAATGAATATAAAGTTGATCTTAGCATAATTAATAGAATTAAAAAAGGGTCACTCAGATGGTTTGGGCATATTGAGCTAATGAATGAGGAAAGAATGGAAAAATATATATAACGCAAGTGTTGATGGCGCTAGAAAGAAAGGGCGACCGCGGAAGACGTGGCTTGACCACATCAACCAGATACTGGAAAATGGTCCCGTTAGAAGCCTCAATAACCGACGAGCTTGCATTCGAAGATGTATGAATGTGGATGAGGCGAGAGATGTATGTCAGGACAGAGTGTGGAGTTCTATCCTCTCTGCTTATCGCCACGGGAAAACGGCGTGATGGTAAGTAAGTAAGTAAGTAAAACTTGGTTTTCTGGCAATAGCTGATTGACTCTACAAGCCTTTTCTAAATATTCTCTTTAGGCCCACGATAACATATGTGATACTGGGAGTTTATGTCAAAAATATATTTACTAGTTATGTTGTCTAACCCAAGCTCAGGTCATCTGTTTCAAGAAACAGTTTTACCGACGGCGCACATTTTGACCTCAACAAACAAATTTCAACTGACAAGTGAATGGTATATACCCGATATACATCATATACGATACCCTGGGCCTGAAGAGGATATACCTTTAAATATAACCATCCTTAAAGACGTTATCACAGCAGTCACATAAAAAAAGTTACCTTAGTAGTAAACGGTTAAAAAACATTTATATTTTATTACATCGATAATGTCATTTGAGAAAATGTTAAATGTGGAATGGTTGAATATGAAAAGGAACTTTTAGAGAACACAGCAAAAACACCAAAATAAAATTATTTAGATTCAGTTTTTAAATTGAGACGTTTTAGAAACCAGCCGTTAACTTTTATCGCCCGTTAAAAAACCTCATGTTTTTAATCACAAAAAGCAGAGTTCAGAACCTCGCGCTGTTTTACAAGAGAAGACCTCGATACTTAATCTTATAATACATTACACAATAAGATGGAATTGATAAGGCGTCTTGATGAGGCGAGACGACGAGATGAGCGAGCTGATGGAGTAATATTACAACGGCACGACAGACATCAACCACACTAATTCATGCTTTCAATAAAGGTCATTTTTCTGTACCCCTCTAATGACATTTCAAAGCCTCATTTTTAAGGTCACCTCGCGATCTTTCTAGACTTATCCTAAATAGACATATATATAATACTAGCTGTTCATACCCGGCGTTGCACGGGTTAAGGATTAACTTTAAAATAAATTTGTGAGGGTAAACAAAAGTTAGATTCGAACGGCATAGATTTGCATCGAAAATATATCAGGGGGAGGCGATAGGGTAAAAGAATAGGGGGGAATTGTCGCATATGTTACCCGCCGAGTCCTAAAGAATAAGTTTCCGAATTTTGAGTTCGATTGGTCAAATGTTACTGATTCGCATCGAAAATATATCGGCAGAGGGGAAGGGTTGAAGGAGTAGGGGGAAATGTCGAATATGTTACCCGCCAGGTCTTAAAGAATATGTTTCCAAATTTTGAGTCCGATCGGTCAAACGGTACAAATTTGCATCGAAAATATGTCAGGGAGAGGAGAAGGGGTATGAGAATAGGGGGGAAATATCGCCTTTATTACCCGCTGAGTCTTAAAGAATTAGATTCCAAATTTTGAGTCCGATCGGTCAAATGGTACAAATTTTCATCGAAAATATGTCAGGGGGAGGGGAAGGGGTATGAGAATAGGGGGGGGGGGAATGTTGCCCATGTTATCCGCCGGGTTCTAAAGCATAAGTATGCAAAATTTGAATCGAATCGGACGAATGATGTGGATTTGTATAGAGAACAGACAGACAGACAGACAGACGTTGAGTTTTATAGGTATAGATGTCCATAAGTGGAGATGTCACGGACTAAGCTGGGCAGAAAATGCTATTTTTATCGCAATCATTAGTATATAAATATAGGGTTTTTTAAAGATTTTTATAACAGAAGTAAAAAAATATGATAAAACCATTGTATAATATTTTATAATGTCTATATTGAATATTACGTATTATGCTAAATCTTATTTATTTTTTTATTATGCTTAGTTTTTTTATGAATTTATCAATTACGCTATATTGCTCATTTTAATGTCAACTCGAATTTTATTATATGCGTTCCTTTTATTTACGTGAGAAAATTTTCTACGAAAAGCTATTTATTATCTTTTATTTGAAACCTTTGAGAAATATAGATTCATGGAGAATTCCAAAGTTTTATCCAGTTCTCGATCCATAGACGTGTCGAAGCGATGTAATCGTGTCAACTTTTTAGTTTAATTTTCTTTGAATTTACCGAGGGTCGGTTGTTTAATCAGCAATCAATAGCCTCAACTTCTACCCGCCGAATCTTTGTCTACGGAACTTAAACATTTAAACCAGATCGCCATAGAAACAACATCCAATAACTAGAATTTGCAGGTAATATAACTAGTTGTGTCGTTGGGACATGGATGGAGTGGATGTGTTTATCAGTTTTTTTTAAACAACTTTAAGCCCTCGTACACATATGTATATACAGCTTCCAATATCCACTCCTAGTATATTCCAAAAATTTCGCCTTCTATGTATTGACCGCAACTATAACAAAATGTTCAACATTATTTTACTGACTGTTTTCAGCTTTTTATTAAAAATTTTTCTTTCTTCTAATGTGCATTTATTTTTAATACAAGTGCAAGCTGCTGACTCTCTTAATTGGAGAGTAGAAAAACCTTTTTTTGCTTGTATTAAATGTATGCATTATTAAAGTCTCTATACACATATGTATGTCTTTTATTAAAATAAAGCATAATGAAATCAATAGTATAAGTAAAAATAAAGAAAAAAGCATTGATTTTTGCGATTTCCATCAATTAAACAATTTTTCGCAAAATTGTTTAATTGATTTAATTTCTTAACCTTTACTGTTACAACTGATCAAACAACTGTCCCTAAGTCATAAATATTAATTAATATAAAATAACAAAAAAAATTATTTCAAAATGCAAAAAAGTGTAATTCCCAATTATTTTTAATATACTTTTTAATTTTTAATACTTTTTAATATATTTTTAATATAAAAGTCTGCTCTAGAAAGTTCTGGAAGCAGAAGGTTCCCAATATTCAGAATATTCCCAAAAGTTCTATAAGGTTCTAAACTGATATATACAATTTAATTTCTTAACCTTTACTGTTACAACTAATCAAACAACTGTCCCTAAGTCATAAATATTAATTAATATAAAATAACAAAAAAAAATATTTCAAAATGCAAAAAAATATTTTTACAACGTTGGAAGAGTTGACAAGAAAAAGTGCGGAAACCTGAAACCGGTAAAAAAACTTCCATGCATGTCTCGGACACAAATCTCATACCACCCCTGCATATTATGAAATATTTTTTTGGTTAGAAAATTTATCAACTAATCTATAAATAAAATATATATAATAATAACCTTGGAGTACAACATAATATACGGGAAAAATAACCGACAAACTCTCAAACAATTACATTTATTATAAAGTTAAAATATATATATTTTACTACATATTTAAGTAAAAATATAAATTTTAACAAGAATTCAATTCATGAAAGAAAAATAACAAAAATTCACCTGCCAAGGCTATTTTTAAGTTAAAACAAACAAAAATAAAGCTTAAAATTTTTAATAAAATCACGGCTTTCAAATATGTTATATATACAAAAAATACCAGAAATACATGAACAGAAGTAAACAGGGGATCATTATAAATATTAATTAATGCATCACTCATAATTTTCCTCGCTTTTTTCCCCGAGTTTTTCAAAGCGGAATGGGGGGTTAATGGGTTCGGTTTAAATATGTTTACTTTAGTTAGGCGCTTCAGTCATGGCATGAACTGCGTGGAAAATCATGTGTATGAATATTTTACTGCACTGGAAGCAATCAAATCATTGATCAATTTATTGATAAATGTTCTCGAAAATTATTGGTTAAAAGTTTTATTATTTGATGTCCTGAGTTTCCTACATAAATTATTGAAAAAATATTTTTTATAATGTACACATTATGAAAAAAAACAATTTCATACCTGCTTTCTAATTTTTTCTAGGATATTATGCTTTATAAGTGATATAGGGTAAAATTACACAGGTTTTTGACGCACTTACATATGAATGTAAAAAAGTGTAATGTAATTAATGTTCCCAGGATATTATGCTTTGTGAATGATATCAGGTTTTCGTGCACAGTTTGCACAGGTGCACAGTTTTTCGACACTCTTAAATTTTGATTCAAAAAGGTGTAATTTTATGTTCTCGAGATATTATGCTAAAGTAAATGATTTATGGTAAAGTACGCAGTTTTTCGACACTTTCGATTTAATGTAAAAAGGTGTACCTAATGTAATATTCCCAGGATTGTTAGTGATGTAGGGCAAAGTACACAGTTCTGAGCGCTCTTTTATTTTTATGTAAAAAATAAGAAAATATAACATTTGACCCTGATAAGAAATTATCGAAGTCGTAGGCGTACTTTTTGTGATGAATTTGCCGCTGGTGGGCAAAATTATAATATGGATCTTCTTATTGTTCCCTATCCGTTAAATGGACATTGGCTACTATGTTGACAGTAAGAACTTTGTTTATAGCGGCCCGGAACAGCTCTACAGACAGGACAAACCACTGTCTCAAGGGTCCACCACCACTTTCAGCCATGATGTCCTCCTTCTTCCAGGGCCGCGACTTCCGGCAATCTTTCCCTGCATTATGAGATGCAAGATCTCGTACTTCTCTGGATGTCTCATCACATCTCCGAGGTATTTAAGTTTTATAATGTTTTCATTACTTCTTAAAACATGCATAAGACCTAGCATGACTTACGGCATCGAAGCAAGAGTGGACACGGTAAGGACTAAACACCTTCTCAGAACTACTAAGATGAAGATTCTAAGATCCATTGCTGGCAAGACCCTCATAGACTACTCAATGCGAAAATCCGCAGAACCTGCGATGTAGAAAACTTTGTACGATGGAGCAGGCAGAGAAGGCGTTTCTGGAGGGATCGCGTCGAGAGAATGGACCAGACAAGACTTCCACGATGGATTCCAGAGGGGCGCGGATCGCCAGGGAGACCATCAAAGAGATGGAGAAAAGGGTGGACGTCCTCGTCACAAGACCAAGACTGATACCTGTCAACATAGATCATATATCTATTATATTATTATCTTATTCATCCGAACCATAAACATCTTCATTCGTAACTCTGTCCATCCAGATTATACGGATAATTCATTCAATTACTGCGATTCAGGCTTGCAATCTGTTTCGCCAGGTGTGTAGGTATAGTTGTCACAGAAATATATTTCTTATTATTTATTTCAATAAATATCTAATATTGGTTTTAGTTCATTTAAATATGAAAGAACTCTTGTTCACGTTTACAATATTATACGGGAATTATGCCGAATATCTGTGTACAAATAATGCAGTGAACCGATGTACTTTATTGGTAAAAAATATTTTATATATGCGATAATTATGTTGACGCAATGTTAACCATCTGTTACAAGACATTTTTCCTTTATAAATTGGTAATATGATATAAATAAACCTCCATCATAACCAAATCTGAAGGAAGCAACCAGTTCCGCTACTTTTCGTAGGTAAAGTGCACAATATGTTACACATTTTATATAATTTCAATAAGTAATTGTGTGTTATGATATTATGATCTTATATTTATATGATGTTATATTTATTAATAAAATCTTAAATATAAACAAATATTTATTTTCTAGATTTTATAAATGTTTATAAACTTTTTTTTAATATAGTTGTAAAACAATTTTTTACAACTAAATAAAAAAGTTCACATACTAACATTGAATTCGATAGAACAAAAGGCACAAAAATTCCGAGTCTACTAAAGAAAATTCCTATTATGATAAAAAATTAAACTAACCAAAATAAAGTGAGAGAATACTTAAAAATGTTTTATTGTGAAAATTAAATACATATGATTTTAGAATAAAAGTTAAGCATAATTCAGGATGAAATTATATGAAATCTTTGCTGTGCAGTTTACAGCATTTATTTGCCATTATTTATGTTCATATTTTAAGAAATAAATAAAGAAAAGAAAAAGTCTACACAAAAATATTAAATTATATCACATATCTGACATCTTTACTACAGATTTAACACCTCTTCACGTAGCTTCTACATCCTGTGAAATATTTGCCACCTAGTACCAGTGAGAGAATTCACCTCTGCAATATTCAACTTGTAGAACTCGCTCAAAATCCATGCCAACTCATTTAGTATTTTCCTCTTTGAGGAAGCATCGACTTCATATCGACCGTCTCAAGGACCCTTTCATTCTTTGAACACGATCAGCGTACACCGGCTTCCGCCCTCGAGGACCTCATTTCACTTGCTGGGACCCTTGACCAAACTCTCTCGCTGAGTGCCCATATCTGGTGGCCTTACAGTGGGGTTGGGTTGCACTCGCAAAGTGGAAAAGTTGAATTTATCATAAAATTGTTGACGTCTGGATCTAGGCCACCCTTTCTAGATAATCTCGAATACAGTGCAATGTTCAGTGCTGGAATAAGGACGAGTACATTTTTAAATGGGAATTAGTGTTGCCATTCACTTCGGCTTACTAACATTATCGTTAAGTCTGTAAGCCATTAAGCTTAAAACGTTAAGCTGCGAGGCACTTAAAATTCATAGGATTTTCACAAATACAACGTTTTCAGAAAGTCAGAGGCATTGCGGGTCTTTTCATGATTAACATTATGATTAATATTTATTGACTATGTTCAAATTTTTAAGAACACAAGTACTAAATTTTGTCCCCAGAGGGATCTTTATTAATTTAGATAAATTAGAGATGTCTCTCAGAGACGAAGCCATTTAAACTGAAAAGTATGTATGAAAGTCTTTTTGGGCGTCTACAACTCACGATCTGTCATTAACTGCCTTTAGTGATAACTTTACGCAATGTAACGTTCATCGATTCCACCTATGGTCGACCACACATGGAATTTCGTGTATATGCTATTTATATAACTCGCTTACTTTATTTAATGCAGCTACAATCGGTCGAGTCGGTGAACTTTACATTGTGTTAAGTGATTTTTTTATTTTATCTATTTCTTGAGTTAGTTAATATTACATTTCAGTACATTAACTAGTATTTAAAACTTTATATTCTAAAATCTATTACTAATTTAATATCCATAACAATCTACATATTTACATTTAATTTAATCTACGATACAATCTATAATATAATATATAATACATCTTATAATATGACCTAATCTATGATACAATCTATAGTAAAAAAAATACATCTTATGCTCTACAATTCTTTACTATTTTTACAATAATTATACAATAATTGTTTTTAAATTCATTGTCTTATTTATGTTATTCATGATTTCTGGCATCTCATCATATATTTTTACACCTCTGTACATTAGACAGTTCTGTGTATATACTTTTTTTTTATACGGTAATTTTATTTTATTCCTATTTCTGATGTTTAATATATATATATAATATATATATCTATATAATATATATAATTATTAATATATTATATATTATATATATATATATATATATATACCTATATAGATCACTATTTGTAATATTTTTTAATTAAACACGCTTGTGACAGATTGTAAGTCCTTGTGTCGTAATACTTATGACAGGTCGGAAGTCCTGTAGATGCCAAAAAATGATTTCTATACATACTTTCCATATAAATAACTTAGTTTCTGTGAATCGGTTTATCTTAATTAATTAACTATTAATTTATATATAAATAATTCCATATAAATAACTTCGTTTCTGTGAGACAGTTTATCTTAATTAATTAACTATGTATGTTCTTCTCCAAATGACGTGGAAAAACAGTCATGATTGCGGATAAAGATGTTGATCATCTAAATAAATCACCACCATCTGTTAAAATCTGCAGCATTCCTAATGGCTTCCTAATGCAAGTCAATGGTTCCAGTCCTCGCCAAATCTGTCTATCTTGTTCTATGAAGACAAATTCCCTCGATTAATTTGCCAATAATTTCGTTTAGGGCATTTAAAAAATCAAGGTAAGTTAATGCATGTCAAGTAGTAACACAAGCTCTCATAAAACAAAACAAAGTATAGTACGAAAACAAGGAAGTACAAAGCAGTATAAATAATAATACTAAGCAAGTAGATATATTATAAGTATACAGGAAGTAAGGATATAGTAGATCTTCTTCTTCTTCCATGCACTGACTCAACTCATTGCCTAGGTAGGCTGTTGAGATCTCTCGTTCTCAGGCTGTATATTCTTCGGTTCTGGGCCGCTTTCGTCTAAGCCGTTTCTCTGCAAGATTTTGGTGCGTTGAGTCGTCTAGGAGTTCTTTGGTGACTCTGGATGACTGTCAAAGAAACTTCATAGATATTGCCTGCTTTATATGTCCGTAAGTAAGTAAGGTAAGTAAAGATACGGTAGATATTAGTAGTATAATGCATGAGTATTTATACAAGAACACTTCAGTTACCACATCAAACACTTCACACAAAGACCTTTAAAGCTAGCACATAAAAAAGCACATATTAATAGTTAGCGAGAAAATAATTAAAATAATTTTCTACAAATAACTCCTTAGCTTGATAATAAATACTATTTCTTTAATTAAATGGATAAAATAGTAATCTTTGTTTATTCACCTTTCTACTATTTCTTTTTATCCTAACAGACGAAGTTTAGTGATCTTTGAAAATGTTTTTTAAAATACGTTGGAATTTATTTTAATTAGTGCCAAAAATCTAAGAGCGGTCGTCCACCGAGCCACTAGTGACGGCCGCTAAACGCAACTACTATTGGTTAAGAGTTGCTGCCCACTGGAGATGGTTCGTTCATGAACAAACTGCTCTTTTAGAACAGTTCATTTTACTGAACGAATGAACGGTACAGTTCACATAACTAGTTATTCACTAGTTCAGTAGGTAGATGAAAAATAATTCATTCATTAAACTCTGCTAAAAGTTTTGGAAATTGAATCTTCTGGGCAATGAACAGTATGTTTCGGTTTTCGTGATCTTTTTGTTTTTGGTTGCCAAAAGCTTTTTCCTTCAATATTGTTATGTTTTTTAGAAAAAATATATCGAAAAAATATCTAGTAATTGAACAGTTCACTTTACAAAACGTGAAGTAGATAAAAAACAAAAATTCAAAGAACTACTGAACGATTTAAAGTGAACAGTTCATTTGACTGAACAATCTGGTGAATGACAGTTCAGTCAACTGAACAAACTTTCCCATCTCTACTGCCCACTAGCCCACTAGTGACGGCCACTAAACGCGACCACAAGTAGCAAGTGCTGACCACTGCCGCAGCTTATAGCTTAGACGTGGTCACTCGAACGCTCAGTTTGCGCCGATGCTATACAAAATGTTGAAAAAACTCGTCCGCAACTTATGCGTTTAGCGGCCGCTACTAGTGGCCCAATGGGCGGCAGCTCTTATTTGTGAAGATATTTCATATCACTTATTGTTCGCGATGTCAACAACTCCTATATTATTAATCGATTTAGCGTTAATATTGTAGAGATTATTCATGATGTTTAAACTTCACATATTGAAGAGAGATTCTGTTGATCTCAACACTTAAGTAGTAAAATATAAAATTTTATATATTCAAGAACACATTCATATTTGTGAAGTTGTAATTTTTCAGAACAAAGTTCTGTGAAATTTTTAAAACCAAATTAATTAATCGATTAGAAAGACATACAGAAAAATCTAACTCACGAAAAAATATTGGCTACTACTGGGATTCGAACCCAGGTCACCTCCTTTCCGGGGCCGGTGCTCTGACCACTAATTCTTATTAATTCTGGCGTCCATCTATCGGCAGCATTGCAAAGTAATTTGAACCACCGTATCAAAAAAGTGGATTGCTCTATGGACAAAAATAAAAATTAATCAATTAATAAAAATGAGAATTACATATAAGGTCGATATATTCACGGAAACATAGAGGGCTACTATAGCTTAGTGGTCAGAGCACCGGTCCCGGAAAGGAGGTGACCTTCGTTCGAATCCCAGTAGTAGCCTTATATTTTTTCGTGAATTAGATTTTTCTGTATGTCTTTCTAATTGATTAATTAATTTGGTTTTATAAAATTATAATTTAACTCACGAAGAGGTAACTTATGTACTTTGTTTTTCACCTAATTAAAAATCAACAACTCTTTTCTGTTTTCTTATATGTGTGTTTCTTTTTCTGATTGTGATTCCCAACTATCTTACCCATCCCATACCTCTTTCTGTTACTCGAAGTTTCTGGACGTCCCTGCTCTTGAGGTATCATGTTTTGCAGTAAATTGGAAGTTAATCATATTCATAAGTAAGATTATACTCGTATCAAAATATTGATAATTTTTTTGAAGCAATGTTCGTGACAAATTTTCCTGGAGTACCATTTGAATATAACATATTTACATTAAAATATTATTTACTGCCAAAAAATATTTTCTCTGCGTTGAAAAATAAGGCCAAAATTATTTTTACCTCTTTTTCAGAAATATTCACATTAATTTTAACAAACAAACATTGAACGGAAAATAGCACGCAGTAGCTTTGTAATATGTAAATATATTTGTAAAAAGGACGATAAAATGGGTAAAATATAGGTTTCTTAAATTTCCATAATAAGTTGAGTAAGAAAAAATCGTTGAAAATTGTATAATTATAGTTTCGCTTTTCCTCTTCATGAATATTACGCTTTTTAGTGAAAATTGGTCTGTGTGTATAATGTCGGAACGCGTACATTACAAACTAATTTCTTATTTCGTATCGCGACACGCGAATCTCAGATTTGGGCAATTTCCAATAATATATTTATTCTTTATAGTTTATTTTTTGAAGTGCGTGGAGGAAATTATTTCGATTGCTTTGTACTGTAACACAATGAAATACTTCCCTGCCTTAACACGTGTTATGTTCCTTTATCTTTATTCGCATGTTGAATCAACATTCAAATAATTCTCGACGTTTGACCCATTAAATACTTCGGTCACACTTTTAATAATCTAAGCCATGTACAGGGTTATTTGGAAATTATTAATAACTTTGCAGGATTATATTCCTGCCTTGATTATGAGTCGAAAATGTTTAAGCAGCCATGATTGAATATCAATAGTTATAAAGATATGCAACTTCAAAGTTTTCTTTTTTCAATATTTATGACTTTTTTTGTAAAACGTCAAACAATCTTTACAGTAACTTATATGTTTCATAACGAATATGAAAAATTCATTCCCTTTATCACAAGTCAAATAAAATAATAAAAACCTTCAATTGGAAAACATTCCAATTGCAATTTGAATCCAATAAAACATCTACCGTATCACGGTGTCTCAAAAATTTTGTCTGGAAGAACGAAAATATGTCAATTGAAAGCAAGGTCAAGATATACAAGACATGCGTGCGACCTATCATGACATGCGCTGTAGAGACGCAGGCAGACACTGTCCTTACCAAAGGACTCCTCAGAACATCTGAACAACATGAAATTGCTGAGATCCATTACTGGAAAACTCTACGTTCGAAACGTAGACACAAGGAAAACCTGTAAAATAGAGGACATAGCACAATGAATCCAGAAAATTCTGGAAGGATCACGTAGCCAGGATAGTCTGTGACAGACTCGTGCATGCAACAGCTAATGAAATCCCTTCTGGACCGGGAAGACCACCTAAATGAAGGGATAGCCGGTCCTCACCGTCCCAGGCGGCGTAGTTTTCTGTACTCTACTACAAATCGATATATTTTACAAAAGAAGAAGAAATTTGTATTCATTTAATTTTGTATTAACATTATTCATTTCTCTGCTTAATAATTTTACTATCAGAATGTTAGTAAACTTAGTAAAAACCAATACCAGATTTACGGTCTACCGGTTTCGGGACGTACCCGTCTCTTCGTCAGGACCAACACTACACTACTACATTCACAACACTATACACTCCAACCATAGTATTGTTAAACTATCACCACTATTGTTCATATGAGCGTTAATCTTGTCAGGGACAAGCATGCACTGATTATGAACCATCGAACTACTGGACAATTCAGGGATCTAACGAGAGAGAGTGAGAGGGGGAGGGGTCTAAAGTGGGTGTTACCACATCTCTTGTGAACGCTACATTGAACAAAGGTATAGTCCATATAGCCTTTTGTTCAATGTAGCGTTCACAGGAGATGTGGCAACACCCACTTTAGACCCGCCCCCTCTCACTCTCTCTCGTTAGTTCCCTGAATTGTTCAGTAGTTCGATGGTTCATAATCAGTGCATGCTTGTCCCTGACAAGATTAACGCGCATGTGAACAATAGTGGTGATAGTTTGACAATACTATGGTTGGGGTGTATAGTTTTGTAAATGTAGTAGTGTAGGTACTTGGTCCTGACGAAGAGACGGGTACGTCTAGGAACCGGTAGACCGTAAATCTGGTAGTGGTTTTTACTAAGTTTACTAACATTCTGTTATTATGTCTAACCACAAAGTTAATGCTTTAAATATTAATAATATTAATAATTTAACTATCGTTTGGCAAAATAATTCTCTCCTCTGTTCCCAGGCGATCGCCTAATTCACCCATACATCAATCGGCCGACAGGCAACTTATAAAAATACAGAAGTTAAAATATTCTTGAAAAACTCGGCACTTAGGCCTCCGTGCTTTGATATTATCGGTTCGCTTTTTAACAATGGGCACTGAAAGACTCATAAGTCTGGTATACCTATATAATAGATCCATCAAAGCGATAGCTGTGATAACTTGAGTGAGAAATAACCATAGTTGGACGCTGCATTACGTGCTAAACCATAGTCTTTGTATGATTGAAGATTGATGTTGATTTTATCGTACGTTGTACCTAATAACAGGCCAACTGTTATTTATATACGATCCTAGATAATTTTATTAAAATTAAAATTAATGTTAGTAAAATTGATTTAACATTTTTTATTTTTAACACTATAACAAGCTACGAGGCTCAATTATTGTAGAGAAACATTTCATAAAACAATATATATATATATATATAAACCCGTGTTTCCCTACCCGCCAAGTTTTCTCCACAACCAGCCACAACCACCCACCGGTGGTTATGGTGGTGGATAGCCCTTGGTGTCACATCGAAAATATGCGAGTTTGGTGGGAGTGGCTGTGCGTGGTTGGGAGTGGGTGACGAAAATGTGCTTTCTAGCACATTGTTTTGTTATTGGAAGGCCGCAAATGCTTCAGATTGTTTCGAAATAGGCGCGCCGACTGTGTCGTTGAGTCCAGAAGGTTCCGGAAAAATCTGCTCTAGAAAGTTCTGGAAGGAGAAGGTTCTAAAAAAATCCCGAAAGTTCTATAAGGTTCTAAACTGAGTGGCGGAAAGTGTCGGTGTGTCTAGAAGGTTCCTGTACATTCGACAAATTTCTTGAATGTTCTAAAAGTAGAATGTTCTAGAAGGTTCGCGAAAGTTTTATGATGATCCAAACAGTGTCCTAAAAATCTACGCGTGTGAAGCCGCGTGGGCACAGCTAGTAAGATATAAGATTGAATATAAAAAATTCATTATTAATTCTCGCGTAGATAAATTGATAAAAGAATACTTAGGTAAAAAGTGTGGAAGTGTGAACAAGAATCATTTGATTCGGAATGAAAATGAATTTAAAATTTAAAATTAAAAATCCGAAAATTTCATTAATAGCATACCGACTTTACAAATTTTATATAATACTACGGTAAAAATGTCTAATATATTGCGAAGATATTTTCTGGGATCCAATCGGGAATTGGACTAATTTCAATTAGGTATTAGTTTCTTTTCCCTATGTGACAAACGAGAAAATGTCAAAAATTTTATGATGTCGTATTCACATTACAATGCCCATATAATATACACACTAGAACGTATCGACTTGCGTTATAGAATCAAACCTGAAATATTTTTTGTAGATATACGCTACAGTAGGTAAGGTTTGATATGACATTCGAGTTCGGGAGATTTTGACATATAAAAGAAAATACCTTATGTTTTAGCGATTCACTTACACATTTTGTTGTACCTGTATTAACTGTTATGTGCCAAAATCCCCCAAACTCAAATGTCATAATATCCAAACCTTGTTACCTACTAAAGGTTCATCTACAGAAAATATTTCAGATTTGATACTATAACGTAAGTCTGGAGGTCGCTGGCTCCTACTCCAATATGAATGTGATCTTTAGATCACTAGGCATGACTCAATATTCCCTCAGCCACCAAGTATACTATAGATACTAGCTGTAACCCGTCAAAAAGGACGGTACTTTTACATGTCGGTTCCTAATGAATAAGTATTTATTTATTTTAAGAAAAATAAAGAGAAAAAAATCGAAAAAAATATTTATAAATAAGTTACAGGCGTTACACAAAGTTACGGGGACAAAGACAGATGGACGGACGGACAGACAGACAACTAAATTATTATAATTGGGATATTATAGATGTCTATAGACGTAGCTTATATTTTTATATGGGAAAGTAGCTATGAAAGCCTTTTTTTGTATTCATAGGTCTTACGACTTATCGCACGGCTGGCTTAAATGATCACTTTACACAATGTAACATTCACCATTTCACCCATCATAGACCACCACATCTATCAAATTTTTAGAAGTTAGAAAGTTGTAAGTAAGTATGCTTACTAAATAAAAAAAATTGTTTCTCCCTAGATAGTTTTCTTGAATATTCTGCAATCTCAAATATTTAAAAAATGACAGATTTTAATTAAAATATGTCTTATTTTAATATTCATTTTTTAAATTTGAAATTTAATTTATGTAGGAAAATTGTTATGTTGAGCTAAGATTATTTTTTTATAATTGCAATTTAAATTGGCTCGGGCTCAATTGCTGATTGCCTTTGAATATTACATTTTTATATTTGGGTCAACAGTGCGTAATGCTGTGTCCCTACTTGGTAAAATTTAATACTTGTATTTTATCCGTGTTTTTACTTTTTACACGGCGCGTGTTTTCCATTTTAATTAAAAATATCTTTATACTTTGTACACATTTTCAAAACATTTTTTGATGTGTTGACACCATAGCCGTCACATCAATGCCGTTCGTCGAAGGAGACCAAGCTTTCGGTAAAACGATTTAAATATCTGGGAACAAAAATTAGAGGAATAACAAGAAGTAGGGGAGTTGTGCTTGATATACTTTTTCTTTCAAGATAAATATTTGAAATAATTAAAGTCATGTGAGATCAGCATCTTGCGTATATTCTTAAATGTATCATAATCAACGAAATTATTAAAGTTTTAGAACAATCAACGTGACATAAAATTAAAAAAATATCATAAATCGCACATAGGTCGACGTGTGTAAGACGACATACCTATAGGGTAAAATGACATAGTATGTCATCTTAGACTTTAAAGGTAATTAATCTTACTACACTATTAATCTTACTAGCATAGTTCGCAAATAAAAATTTTCTTTCTTACAGGTATGCCGGCGGATAGTGTATGACACCAGTTGGAACACAGTTGGCACTTCACCCAATGTTCTTTTGGCCTAGATTGGCTAAGTAGTTCATTGCAGTAAATGCAATGAACTATATGAAAAGGTAAGATGACATAGTATGCCATCTTACACCTATGTCATCTTACCCAATAGATAATGCAAACTTTATTTTAATTGTTGTGACAAAAACTTTAAGGTTAGAATGCGTTTTTATCAATATTTGAGTCATATAATAGTTCTAATAGACATTCCAAATTAGTTTTACATGAAGCTCCTTACCTTGCGAATATTTTCACCACCAAACAAAAGCGTAAACAAAATTTTTAATCACATCAAAATCACAAAAATACGCACAACTTTGCAATCTGTGTTCTTTTTCCGCCATACTGAATCTCAACATCAACGACATTTACAAGCACTCTAGCACTCTCTAAAGCGTTATTGGTTCACTTTTGGCGCGTGTATTTAAATCAATATCGTTGGTGTGTCATCTTATCTGACTATGTCATCTTTATTAAGCACAACTCCCCTATATTGCAGAGTAAAATCAGAGAAGTGTTGTTACTTTGCTTTACGGAAATTGCTGTCTTTGCTGCGGAGTCGCACGGAGAGAATGAGATCAAGAATCCAAATTAGTTACCTTAGGGGAGTAGCAGGAGTAAAAGTTGTTGTAATTGCGTTGGTGTGCAAGATGATATATTTTGTGTCTTTATATAAACTATGAACCCAAGTAAATATTCTTCTGCGTCACACATTAAATTAATATTAAAATATGTACATAATTTTTAATATTAATTTTAATAAAAAAAAATTCCTGAAATTTTTATTTTCCCAAAAATTTTTTTAAACTTCTCATTTAAACAATAGTTGCAATAAAACACATCTGAATATTCAAAACTATATCTAGGAATGAATGATATAAAGTTGTATATATAATTTTTAAGTTATTTTGTTCAAAATGTTGTTTTGACTATAAATTCATCATTTTGACGGTTTTAACAGTCGAAGAACTTACCTACGCACGTTACCGTAAACATAAGCAAAAGCTTATCTTACAAAAAAAATCCGGTAGTTGACTTGTCGGTTGTCGATTGTCGGGAAATCAGTTTTCGGCATTTCGCTTGTCGCGTAGAGGCTTGTCGGGCAATCGGCTTTAGGTCATCCTATCCGTGAAGAGATAACGGAAGCGATGAAAGCGGGCGCTTTTTAACTTTATTTCTAATTGAAAATTCTACCTTTTGAACTAGTATAATATAAATTATATTTAAAAATAATAAAATCACTGTTTACTTTCACCATCTGTTATTTATGATAATTATAAAGTTTTCAATTTTCAATCAATCAAAAAATGATGGAACACGCAAGAACTGGAGGTCGTCGTTTCGACAGCGACAGCGTAGAATTTGTAAAAAAGGAAGCAAACTAAATATATTAGAAAATTTATTGAGTAATTGTAACAAAAATGTAATTAATATTCCACCACCTTCTGTTACGTCCCCTCTTTAATCCATCCGACTCTAATTTACCCTCCCCTCCTCAACCCTTAACAGTACCTACGTACATAGTTCCTTAGTTTTAAGTTTAGTATTAGTAACATCAACGAAGATAATCATGCTAAGATGATGATGATACATCAGCATTAAAAACTCAATTATTATAAATAACAATAAGTAAAATTAAATAGTCATCATAAATTTTCACAAGAAAATTTCTAAAAATTAATAGGTATATTATAGGAAATATAGTAGGTAAGTCAAAAATAAACTAAAATTATATTGTATCCATAATTTTGGGACGCCTGCCGAATAGCGGATATCCGCAGTGAATATTTTATTTCCGGCGCATTGGCAAATTGGCTAACATTAATGTGCATGTTTTTGACTGCCATAAAACAAAATATTTTCAGTCGGAAAATCTCCTCGAATTACGTGCTACGAGGCATATAGTCTCGGTGTTCGACCAGCGTGAAAATTAACACAAACGCTGAAACTGTATTTCCTTGTTTTCGAATTGGGAGCAATCTATTATAATGTTATCTTTCCATACCTAGTATAATAAAGCTGTTACTTTTGCACATTGATGCATAATTTCACAGTTATAGTAATGAAACGGAAATACGCCAGGAATAATAAGAAGGCGACAAAGAGGAAGACTGAGACTGAAGTAAATTGACAAATAAAAATAAAAGCAAACGAAAGATTCTTCGCAGGATCGGTTACCGGCAAAGTAAAACACGAATAAGTACTTAGTTGAAAAATAGTATTCAATGTTCTATACGATTTCCGAAGGCCGTGTCTATCGATGCATTTCTCTTCTGAGATACTGCATTGCTGCTATTAATTAGGTACGGCTGGAAAATAGCACTTACTCTCTAGTGCAAGCTGCGCTGTTATGGAGATCTGTATCTATTCATTGAGTGGCATCGAATACAGAATAGTTAGAGATATGTAAGTAATTTAAAACGCAATCTGTATTATAAGTTTAATTATTATTACCTATATATAATTATTATTTTAGAGCATTTGAATATTCATATTTATGTATATTTGTGGTGGTAGGTACTTGTCTAACCCTGCGCCGTGCATCTGCCGGCCGATCCAGCTATCGCAGTTTTGGTTACGTTAACGTAAACAAGCCGCCGCGCCCCTAAACAAACGGAAACAAAAATGCTTATGTTTATCTCAAAAGATTATGATTATATATTATATTGTGGCCGGCACCAGACTATGCGTTTCTTCCGTCACGTCTTTGACATCGGCGTCGCGTCAAATCTGGAACCGAATTTAGCAGTCACATACAATGTCCCGCGGCGTACCGCGCGGAGAACAAACACGCGTGCTGACAATCCGTCGAATGTGGCGCTTTGCATTTAAAATCATGAGACGCGACGTCAGTTCCACGGACGGAGAGCCGAACAGACGCCGAAGCGAGCGTTCCGCCGGCGGATTGACCGATGATCAGCTCAGCGTGTTCTAAAAGCGCATATTGTATGAAAAGAAAAGTAGCGGCGTTCCGCGACGTCAAAGACGCGACGAAAGAGACGCGTAGTTTAGCGCCGGCCTTAAAGTAGGTAATACATTTATGTCTTGGCGATTGTTCGCAAGAAAAAAATAAAGGCAATCTTCAAAAAAAAACTAGAACAAAGAAATTTTTGATAGGGAGACGGAACAGTAACACCACAATTTAACTTATAAAAAGAATTAATTTTATATCATACTTAGATAAAGTTTTGAATATTCTTGTGTTTTTTGTAGCTATATACGCTCTCAAAGAGGGAGCAACAAAATCAACGTGCGTGGTCATGTATTTATCGCTATACTTTCACAATTTTTGTTATTTTTAATTAGAGCTAATACTAATTACGTTTATGAGACTTCGTATGCGCCTTTTGTATACGAGTGCAGAGCAAAGGCTTTACTTACTTTTAATGCTATTTAGTTTTTTAACTAATTTTTAAAACAAAGGTTAGGTACCGTTAAAGACATGTGAATATTTAAAATAATTCCTAGGAATGGTATGAAACATAACATCCTTAGGTAACCTAGAACCTTCGTTACGTGCCAACAATTTCTTTATTCCATATTTTACTTGCTTACTTGTACGTCTTCATTTGCTCCCGGAGCTTAACTTCGGTGAGAAATAAACATCAACCAACAAACACCCTTTCATTCTACGAACTCCCTAAATATTAAACAATTCCTGAATTCTCTACACCTTCTGTATTTTCCCCAATCAGAGTTTAAAATTGTACATGGGTGAACTAAACCCCTTTAGGCGAGGTGATTGGGACACAAGATACAGATAAGTCCTCCCTAGCGAATATTCAAGGTGCATTTATAATGCTGTCAAAGTTTTTATTCTAGAACAATGAAACCCTCCAGTGCACAAAACATATTTTTTACGAGACATTTTACATTTCTTTAAATTAATTAAATTTTGTTCCGAACTGAGTCTATTCAAGTAAAAACATATTTTCGTGATGAAGCGTGACTTGTATACCGAAACATTATACATACTTTTAATTAGTTTGACATTTTCATGATTTTTTCAAAATTTACAAGCTCTCGTAGTAATTTTTTGAAACAAGTCGAACGTATTGGAACCAGTCATAGAACCAGCCAGAGTACCAAGAAATATGTTAGTTCATGTCAATATATTTTATGTTTGTGGCCTTATCGCAAAATGAATAAATCATGCATCCTAAGCCTTACCACTCCAAGGCTTTCTTTGTTTTTATTCCACCAGCTCCACACCAAAATTGCGTTGTTTTTAGTTTTAGGTTATTTTCATAAATAAAATGGATTTTTTATTTGAAAACTTTTATTTTGCGAGTTATTTATTAAAATACACTATTTTATAATTCTTAATCCTTACCTATAGAATTCACTTTGGGATGGTATTTTTCAAAACATAACCCGCGATTAAGCAAAGGTTTTGCCTCACATGTTTTGCAATAATAACATGTTTCATTTCTCCCACCCTTTATTTTTCTGTTGGAGCATACGGAACAATGTTTGTGCTTCCCTCCTGGTTCTAAATAAATAGAGTTGAACCGTGGCCGCGGTTCAGCAGGAATATTATATTCGTTTTCCGATTCGCTATGTATTTGAAAAGTTTCAAATATTTTGTCTAACTCTATCGTAAAGTCCTCATCATCACTACTCTCAATTTCATTTTCTTTAAAAATTTTATTGTCCTTTTCGACACATTTCGCTTTATTTTTTTAGACACAATGGGAACTAGGATTATTTCACTAATCCACAATCGAATTATAGAAATTATAAATCACTAATAATCCAGTCAATAGTCTGAGTCTTTACACAAATACAAACATGATAATGCACAGCTGGAGATGTTGACGACGGCACGGTGCGATAACAAATTAGATACTATACTTTTGTAACATCATACCTGCGTCTCCATGTGTGTCGAGGGGCGAAACGAATATGCCATCCTTCGACAATGGCAGGTAAGTACTTAAGCGTCTTTGTGCCATTCTAGAATATGTCTTTCAATCGTGGGTCAAAAACTTTAGTAAAAGAAATCCCACTCGTTTTAAAATTTCTTCTATAAGGACAAAATGATATTGTGGTGACATTATTAATATAATTAATAAGACTATGTATTTCGTTTTCACCACCGATTTTCTGAAAACACCAAAATTTTTCGGAGCCAATGGTCCCTCCATCAGGATACAACACATACTAAAAATCAAAAATCGAAATATAGACAATATCTTAATGAAGGGACCATTGGCCCCGAAACATGTTGGTATTTTCAACATATCAGTAGTGAAAATAAGATGGGTATATTCTTATTATGTAATTACATTTTAAAATTGTTCGAAAAAATATGTATCACACCAATGATATACATTACATTGGATAAATAAGATATACCTAAGCATTCTAAATACTATGTGATTTTATCCATTAATGGTGTTTCCACATTCAATGAAAAAAAAAAAATATATATATATATATAAATATTATTCTACGCATTTAGTCAAAACTAAAAAAAAAACTTCCACATCCTTTACAGTGCTTTTCACTTGGTTATGCTGTCTGGATCCCACACCCTAATATGTACATATTAGCGGGTTTTGTTTATGGGATATTTTTAGGTATTTTCATAAAATGTGAGAAATTATCTTTTAAATTTTATACATAATTCCAATTCTTGCTCGGTGGTTTAAAATTCAAGGTGGGCCCCTATACACCGCATTGACGAACAGCTATGATTGTAACCATGCTCGACTCTATTCACATGGCTCAATTAGAAAAATTATGAAATCATCCACAATCTCTCGTAAAAATATTGTTTAAGTTATGTTAGATATGTAACCAATTTTAATTATTCTGTTACACCTACTGTGTATTTTAAAAACATAAGATAAAAAATAAAATAAATTTCTTCAGAGTCGACCAATCCAAATGTTTTATCTACTTCGGATGTCCTTATCTGAGCAACCTGGAACCTTTTAATTGCCGAATCAACAACCCGGAGACCGACAGGGTGAGGACAACATGAATATTTTAAAAAATAAATAACTGTTACACATAGAATAAAATAAATTATGTAATCCAAATACAGAATTGTTGAAAAAACATTTGACACTTACATATTTTATTATTTATAAAATTTAACATTTCGCAGTTTTGTAATAATTTCAATAATGCTTCAATTATAGGTAAGGTAGAATGAACGTTCATTATCTCGTCTGACGATATTGTGCATGGCAGACAATTGTTCTAATTTGCTGGATATCTGCGCTGTGGAAGAATCAATCCACTGCATCGAGGACATGTGAGCGTTGAGGATCCTCCCGATTTGCACAATCTGTTAATACGTATAAACAAATTAATTTAGTTATTTAAATAAAATACAATAGAAAAAATGTTTCAAAATACAGGTGAACCTTGATAATTCGAAATTAGAAGCATAAAAAAAAAAACATTTTAAATTATGAACCATTCAGATTTCAAAATTAAAGGTACCAAAAAAAATTTTTGAAATTGGGAAAATAATTGTAAAATTTCATGAAAAATGTACATAGTATTGCATATTTTGAGATTTTTACAATTTCGAAAATGCAATATTTATTTAGAAAATGCAATATTTATTTAGAAAATGCAATATTTATTTTGAAAAAGCAAAAATATGCCATTTCTATAATGAAGAATTTGTGAAAGATAGAAAAAAATCTAATAATTTTTTAAAAATTATTATGTTTAGATTGCCATAATCTAAAATGTTTATAGTTATCTTTGAATTTATGGAAGGCTTCTTCAATCTTCACTTAACTTTAACATTTGAATCCATTTTCATTCCGACTCAGACCAACACAGGCACAGTTATTAGAAATACAATCGTCCATAAATTCATGAAATAATAAGATACAACAATAATAATGTCTTTCAAAGAAAATTAAACATGTTACCAATACAAACAGAGTTTATTAGAAAAAATAATCAAAGTAAATAGAAATAAAAAAAAAAGCAAAAACAATTTTAGACACGTCTAAGTAGGAGTAATCAGCGCAAACAAATTATACCTGTATATCAAGGCAGCCAATTGAAGAAAACACGTACAGGATTCCCCTATTTTAGAGATCACAACATAATGTGTACAGATAAAAGGGAGCTCTGTAAGGTACAGGGGAATGCATAAAGGACACCCCACACAGGTTGCGTGTGATCAAAAAACTGTAAACATTCTTACTTTTAAGAATTTGTTAAAAAAAATTAAATTATGTGACTGCAAATGTAGATTTATGGCATAAGGGTCAAAAAATGACTTTGAATTACAAATTAATCACAGGGTTTTCAAATTATCGAGGTTAATCAACTATGAAATTAACATTTTGGGACTTAAATGTTTTAAAAATTTCAAATTATGGTTCGAATTAATGAGGTTTCACTGTACTGATTTCATTTTATGGTCCATATTGAAAAAGGTTTATTTATCTGTAAATTTAGGAAAAATTATTTTCTTTAAATCTTATTAAACAGTATCATCTTACCGGATCATTATTATCGTCACTGCGATTGGATTCGTTGAGATGTTCAATGATTTCCTTCAAATCCTCTGACATCTGCTTAAGCTGGGTATCTACACTATCCGTTAGTTGATACCTGTCAACAAGAGGATTATTTTACTAAACACCGTGATATACAACATCGAAATATTTTATATCTCTGGGATAGAAAGAAAGACCCACAACTTAATAAAGGAATATTTTTTTAAACAATTACCACAGTTTTAATAACAGAAGTAAACCTGTTTTATTTTTTTACTAAATATTAATTTAATAAAAATAAAATTTAATTCTTAATTTAAAATTTAATAAAATAACTTTCAATCATTGTTTTATTCCATTTTAAATATTGTATTACAAATTACAATTGATTATGAATATATATTATCTAAAATAAATTTTCTTTAGGTACAATGACTTTATAAACATTTTTTTCCGAGACCAGTGACATCTCCAATATGGTGTTGTTGCTAGGATACCTGGCTCTCACCCAGGAGGCTCGGGTTCGGTTCCCGGTACCGGAATATATTTTTCTCATTTTATATTTGATTTCATTATGATGTCTATTGTATTTATAATATTAATTATTTAATTATGTTGTTGCTAGTGATATTGTCATCATCAATAGACGGTATCGCGTTTAGTTTTACACGCTATCACCAGTGATTAAATTAGTACCATTAACTGCCGGCAGGGGAAATATAAAAAAAAATGTTCAAATATTCTGACATATGTAAGTCGTTATTACTATTTCATATCAATATTTTTGACGGGTTACAGCTACTGTAATAAATAAATTAGCAAAGAAATCTACTATTATTAATTGATGTGGTAATTACTTTGTCGCACAACATGATTATTTCAGTTTAAACTAAATTGAACTTTGTAATGCACACACCTTGGGTTAAATTTATCACGACTGTAGTTTCGAGATGAGCAGTCATCATCAGGTGTAATTTATAACTAACCTAAATACAGAAATATGAAAATATTTGACTAG
>JADDOH010007776.1:0-173875 GCA_016648135.1 Agrypnia vestita | reverse complement strand
GGTCTAAGTGACCGCGTGCGCCCTGACTTGTAGCTGGCGCAGGTCTAAATGACCGCGTGCGCCCCTGGTTTCCGCCATGTGGTTCTCCTCCACGATGGCAGATAATTCATTCCCCATACTAGGCCTGGGACGGCTCACAACCGGCGCAGGTCTAAGTGACCGCGGCGCTGGCCTCCGCCACTTGGTTCTCCTCCAAGATGGCGGATAATTGGTCCCCATACTAGGCCTGGGACGGCCTTTTGTCACTTGGGTCTTTCACCAAGATGACAAACAATTTGGTCCCCATACTAGGCCTGGGACGGCCTTTTGTCACTTGGGTCTTTCACCAAGATGACAAATAATTTGTTTCCCATACCAGGCCTGGGACGGCCCTTTGTCACCCAGGTGACAGATAATTCTGCAGCTTCTTGCCACTTGGTTCACCGTCACGTTGGCAGCTGCCTCTTTGGCCTCTTACCGCTTCGGCAGAGTAATGAGCCTGGTGGCGGGGCGCGTGTACTCCCCCGTAGAGGTTCGCAGCCGTACCGTCCTCACCTGCCCATCTGCCGCAGGCCTCGCCTCGATCACACGTCCCATGGTCCACGTGTTCCGAGGTAACGCGGGGTCGACGATGACTACCACCTCTCCCTCCTTTATGGCTGGGGCAGCCTCCTGCCACTTGCGTCTCCGCGTCAATGTCGGTAGGTACTCCCGCAGCCATCTTCTCCAAAACATATCAGCCATCTGCTGGGCCTTTTGCCATTGTTTCCTCAGGCAAACGCTTTCATCCAATGCCCCATATACTGTCAGATGAGCGTTCCTTCCTGAGTTCCCCAGCAGCAGATGGTTTGGAGTGAGAGGGGCATCGTCTTGCGGATCCACCGAGACGTGCGTCAGAGGCCGACTATTCACAGTGAACTCTGCCTCCGCCAACACCGTCCTAAGTGTCTCCTCCCGCGGCGCTCTTTCCTTCATGGTGGCCTCGAGTGCGCGCTTAATGGAGCGCACCAGACTCTCCCATGCACCACCCATGTGTGGTGTGAGGGGTGGGTTGAAGTGCCACTCTACCCCACTCTCAGCGAGATGCTCTTGAACTCGCGAGTCCCCTCTTAACTCGGCTAGCGCGGTGGCCATCTCTTTCTCCGCGCCCTTTAAATTGGTCCCGTTATCGGAATACAGGAAGCGCGGATGGCCCCGCCTTGCGGCCATTCGCCTGATTGCTAGTATCGCCGAGTCTGCGGATAGCGATTCGGCCAGTTCCACGTGTACGGCGCGTGTGGTCATACAAGTGAACAGCGCCCCGTATCGCTTCTCCTTTCTTCGTCCGATGGTTACTTGCATCGGTCCGAAGTAGTCAAGCCCGCAATGGTGAAATGCGGGCGTGTGGTGCGCCAGCCGGCAGTCTGGTAGTTGCCCCATCAACGGCGGGGTCGGCTTGCTCCTCGCGTTCTTGCATCTTTGGCACTCAAATTTCACCCGGCGGACAACCGGCCTCAGCCGCAGAACGTAAAAGTTCTCTCGCACGTCCGACACAGTCCTTTCTGTGCCCGGGTGATTCTCTTTCTCGTGGTAGTGCCGTACCATAAGTCTCGTGTAGGGGTGAGCCCCGTCCAACACCACGGGTGCTCGCAACCCCTGCGGAATTCCCTCAACATTCGTACTTTCAAGCCGAGTCCCCATTCTTATGACACCATGTTCATCCAAACTGGGCGTCAACTGATACAGCCGGCTGGTCTTCGCGACTGCTCCACTTTTCCGGAGAGTCTTCACCTCGTTGCCGAAGGCATCTGCCTGGGCATGCAGAATCCAAGCGCGCTCAGCCGCGGCACGCTCGTCCGCTGAGACATCTTGTCTGGCGCGCTTGTCCTTACGTTGGCGGCAATTCGCCACGAAACGTCGCACCCACGCAGTGGCTCGCAGTAGCCGGATCCATGATGAGAAGCGCTGAATGTCTGGTAGCGCTCCCCCCGTCGTAGGACGTCGGATCAAGAGCACCGTGTCCGCCCTCTTTTCCATCAGGGCCTCTTCTGGCCGTAGTCTATGACTCTCTTGTGGCCACGTCGACTCTCCTGTCTTGAGGAAACCTGGCCCACTGAACCATACTCCGTTCGCGGCCAGGTTCGGCGGCTCGCCGTCCCGCGTCCCAATATCAGCGGGATTGAGTCGAGTGGGCACCCATCTCCAGGAAGCGGCGTCAGTGAGTTCGTCGATCTCGCCAAGTCTGTTGGCGACGAACACTGAGTAAGACCGGGGGTCAGTCCTCAGCCAACATAGCACCGTGGTGGAATCCGTCCAATAAATTGTCCTGGAGATGGTACAGCGGTGCTCCTTTCTAATAGTGGCTGCCAGCCGTGCGGCTATTAGGGCCGCCTGCAATTCCATTCGTGGTATGGAAAGCGGCTTCAATGGTGCCACTTTACATTTCGCCGAGATGAAGGCAACCCCTATGCCTTCTCTCTTCTTTTCGACGAAGTAAGCCACTGCGCAGCAGGCCTTCTCCGACGCGTCGCAGAACATATGCAATTCCAGCTTGCTAGTTCGCTGCGACACGCTCTGGCGTTGTATCCTGCACTGGCTGTTCTTCACCAGTGCGTACCATTCCCGCCACTTCTCGGCGTGCTCGGAGATAATCCTCTCATCCCATCCGACCTTTGATCGCCACACTTCTTGCAGCAGGATCTTGGAGCGTATTATCAGGCAGGCGAGGAACCCTACCGGATCAAATATGCGCATCACTGTGCTCAGCAACTCCCTTTTGGTCGGGTGGTCGGCTTCTGCTATCTCAGGTAGATTGACGAATTTAAATATAAATTCGTCCGATGCCGGTTCCCACATAATCCCGAGCACTCTCTCCGTCGTCGTTTCTTCGCCGATGATCCGTGTCGGTTCTACTGCTCGCAGAGCGGGCTCAATGCGGCTTAGAACCTCTGGACTGTTCGATGCCCAAGTGGTAAGTGTCATGCTGCCTCGTTGCAGTATTTGCGACACCTGTCGCATCATTGTGACCGCCTCTTGGACGGTGTCTACCGCATCTAGGTTGTCATCCATGTAGAAGGTGTCCCGCACCGCCTGGGCTGCGGCCGGAAACTCCTTGGCGCTGGCGTCCGCTATGCGGTTCCTTACGTACTGGGCGCTGCTTGGCGAGCATGTCGCCCCGAAGACCATTGACGACATCTGGTAGGTCCTCGGGCTTGGCTCGCCTGGTGGTCTCCACAGATATAGCTGCGCCGCTTGATCTTCCTTCTTGATTTTAATCCGAAGGAACATCTCTTTTACGTCCGCCGCCAGCGCCACCCGTCCTTCCCTGAACCGAAACACACTGCCCACCAGAGAGCTGAGCAGGTCCGGTCCAGTCAGCAACACATCATTTAGGCAGACACCTCGGCATTTGCTCGCCGCATCGAACACTATCCGGATCTTTCCTGGCTTGTTAGGATTGAAGACGGCGAAGTGTGGCAGGTAGAATTTGCCCGATAACTGGGCCTCCATGGCAGGCGTCAAGGCGTGCGCGTACCCCTTCTCGGTGTATTCGGCCATCTTGGCTGAATATGCTGCTGCATATGCGGGGTCCTTCTGCATTTTCCTCTCGATGCCATTCAGGCGGTTGACAGCACACTGACGGTTATCGGGCAGTTGGTGGTTATCTTCCTTCCACAACAGTCCAGTCTCCCAGTGGCCGGTGGGCAGCTGGCGTGTGGTTGCCTCCATGATGGCCTTGGCTCGCGCATCCCCTTTGCTGACCCGCGCTGCGGCCGTGATCCCCAGTGAGTCAGCTGCGAAGTGGTCCCGTATAAGTGCTTCCAGGTGGTCTTCGGTGGAGTGGCTTTTCGAAGCGACGAACGTCAATACGATCGCCGTGCCCGTGCCGGGCTGGGTCCCGAGCACTCCATGGGCGGCCCATCCTAGTTTAGTCCGGGAGCGTATTCCATCTCGTTGTATCTCGCTCGCCTCGCGTGACACAATCAGGTGTGCGTGGTCCTGGCCAATCAGTAGTTGGGGCACCACTTCATCTGTCACCACCTGGTCCATTATGGACAGCGAGCGCGGGTCACTCACGACCCGTTGAGGTGGCAGGGCTAGCTGCCGCACCGTACTTGCTCTCACCGGATACTCGGGGCCATCTCCACGCACTGTGACGCACACCACACGGGATCGGTCGTCCGATGAGCACATGCCGCCCGCACCATGAATGCGCAGGGCGCGCACTGGTCCTCGGGCTCCGACGGCACTCGCCACTTCTTCCTCGATGAGAGTGACTGATGATCCCTCGTCGAGGAGCGCGTGCGCGTTCACTTGGCCGCGTGGTCCACTGATGGTTACCGGTATTACTTTCAAGTATACCGCGCGCTCTTGTCCCTGCGATTGTCCTTCGGTGTTGGTGACCGTCTCCTCTTTGGGCACCTTGGACGCGCCACCCGCTGCTGTGCCCTTTCCTCCATTCCTTGGCCCGCGCTTTGAGCCCGATCCTTTGGAGCGCGGTTTTCTTCGTTTGTCGCTCTTCCTCTTTCGGTCTCTGTCAGTGTTCGGGTCGTGCAGCGTCCTGTGATGCTGCGATTTACAGCCATTGACACCGCAAGGCTTGGCGCGGCAATCCTTCCATCTATGGCCGCTCTTGAGGCATTTGGTGCAGAGATAAAACTGCCTAACCGCGCTCCAGCGCTCCGGCAATGTCTTGGCCAGGTAAGTATTGCATTGGGGTAGCGCGTGCGTGTTGCTATTGCACATCTGACAGGGGGTGGTGTTCCTTGCTGGTGGTGGGGGCCTGGGTGTTGGCTTGGTCCCGGTCGGCTCTCCGGAGCCCCGTTGCCGCCAGTGGTATGGTGCACATGTCCACTCCGCTGCGGGAGAGTGGCCATGGTCCTCAGTCCTGATGTATCCACTGGCCCTAGTACGACGGTCAGCCAGTCCGAAAACGTCTGGCATGTTGGAGGTCCCGGCTTCCCCACCAGCGAGTGCAGCCACAGCATGCGGGTTGCGCTCGGCAACTTTCCCACCATATCGGTGAGGATTGGCAGAGACGTCAAATGCGACGGGTCGATCGCTCTGATGGTGGACACCGCATTCCTTATAATGAGGGCGTAGTCCAGCACCGCGTCCACTGGCGCGCTTTCGGCGATCACTGGGTAGCGGCGCACCTTCCCCAGCATGTTGTCAATGATGGCTCTCGGATTCCCGAAGCGATCCTGGAGCGTCCGCATGATCTCAGCAACGCTGCTCGGATCGATGAGCATTGCTGACACGGCTTCTCGCGCTTTTCCCTTGAGCGCGGTCTGAAGACGGATGAGGTTCTCGTGATCAGAGAACCCACACAGCGCCGTGGATTGGTGGAATTGGGCGAAGAACGTCGGCCACTCGAACGCTTCTCCGCCGAATGGGGGTAGCTCCTTCACCCCACATTGACGCGCCATAATCATTGAAGCAGGGGGCTGGCTTTGATCCATGCCAGGTGCTCCTTGGTTCTGCCGCAGCACCCATTCCCTAGTGAAGGCGTTGGTGGTGGTATTATTCCATGGGCCTCCTTGCCCTCCCATCTGTGCAGCTGGATTGGTGGTTGGAAACGTGCTTCCGACGATGCCTTCCACGCCTTGGCTGGTGATGGCTGCTGCGCTTTGGCCTGCATTGGCCCAGGTTGGTCCGGTAGCAGCAGCAGGTTGGCTACCATTGGACCATGCTGATCCAGCAACAGCAGCATGCTGGCCTCCATTGGCCCACGATGGTCCAGCTACAGCAGCAGGTTGGCCTCCATTGGCCCACGATGGTCCAGCTACAGCAGCAGGTTGGCCTCCATTGGCCCACGATGGTCCTGCTACAGCGGCGGCAGGTTGGCCTCCATTGGCCGTGGAGGGTTGGCCTGCATTGGCCCACGATGAAGCAGCATGCTGGCTCCCATTGGCTGCAGTAGGTTGGCTGGCGTTGGTGTTGATGGGCTGGCCGGCATTGGGCCAAGCTACGCCAGCATTGGCCGCTCCAGGTTGGCCGACGTTGGGCCAAGCTACGCCAGCATTGGCCGCTCCAGGTTGGCCGACGTTGGGCCAAGCTACGCCAGCGTTGGCCACCTGTGGGTGGGCGCCCCACCCTGTGGGTGGGTGGGTGCCCCACCCTGTGGGTGGGTGGGTGCCCCACCCTGTGGGTGGGTGGGTGCCCCACCCTGTGGGCGGGTGGGCGCCCCACCCTGTGGGTGGGTGGGTGCCCCACCCTGTGGGCGGGTGGGCGCCCCACCCTGTGGGTGGGTGGGCGCCCCACCCTGTGGGTGGGTGGGTGCCCCACCCTGTGGGTGGGTGGGTGCCCCACCCTGTGGGCGGGTGGGCGCCCCACCCTGTGGGTGGGTGGGTGCCCCTCCCTGTGGGTGGTGGACCACTGCCACCCCCACTGAGGCCTGCGCCTCCCTGGGAGGGCGCTATCAGCCATAATATTATAATTAATACCTTTAAAGGAGGGTCTCACTCCTTCCGAGGCGCCACTGGCTGCATCCGCCGCCACTGGTAGTACTCCCTCCCTCGGGGCACTGTCGGCTGCCGCCGCCGGTGGTGCCATCTCGGTTGCGGCCGCGGAAGGTCCTTGCCTCGGACCGTTGTGAGAAAGGCCCCTTTCAGGGCCACCCTCCAGAAGTGTTGGCTGCGTCCTCTGACTGGCAGCCATCGCGCGGACCATGCGCGAGTAGTCCCGGCGCTGTTCATCTATGCGCCGGCGCTCGCGGCGAAGCTCCTCCCGAAGTCTCCGAACGGTGTCTTCGGTGGAGCGTGATGACCGGCTGGATGACCGGCTAGATGCGCGGCTTCGGCGAGACTCGGTTCGAGATCGCTCCGATGCCACTGACTCCCCCCGTCGCTGGCTGCCGCTCTCCTGGTACTGGGCGTCGTCGTCCATGTACTGCGGCTCATCCCCAGCGTGCGACATCCTGGTTGGCTCTGGTGATGTGAAGCGAAGACCAGCAATCCGTCTCGACAGGACCAGCTTGTTCCGCACAGAACAGGCAATACAGGTGCGGTCCGCTGATTCCGCTTCAGAAGCCTTCGGGATGTCTCACACAGCACGGGCGCACCGTGTGAGCAGCTGGAAAAAGAGCGATATTAGTACACGGGAATGTGCACCAGAGGCGACAGCAAAAGAATTTGCTTCGAGCAAAATGTCTAAACTCGACGAGGTCGTCAAGAATAATCGTCTTAAAAAAGACGGTTGTACTGCGAAGAAATACTTAGCTTGGCAAAATCCGTGCCAGCAGTCAGCAGTCCGCAGAAGCGGTAGGTACCGAGCGTGAACGTCCGCTCAGAGTCAGCACACCGCAGAAGTAGTAGGTATCGAGCGTGAATGTCCGCTCCGTCAGCACACCGCAAGGCGATCGCCGCCGATAGCAAGTACCGGGCGTGAAGCGAGGGCGCTCGGCGTTAGCAGGCAGCAACAGCAGATCTTGATGACGTAGTTCGGCTCGAGCTTGAGAGCGAGCGAAGTCAGCAGGCAGCAAAATCGTAGGAGGTAGTCGGGTAGGTAAATGAAACACACGTGAAGGGTCTGCCACGGCGTTTTAAACCAGACTGAGGGTCGGTCCGCCTTGAATGCGATATTTATACCCTCGGCCGGGACCAGGTGGCCCCGGCCTCGAAGCCAATTAAAACAAGTTACAGTTTGCATACAAATGGCGCGTTTCGGGCGCTTATTTCTACTACATATATTACAGTTTTTTAATTATTAAATTAAACGCACCTCCCCCGGAGGATTTACATATATGTCATTACATTGACTGCGTCTCAATAAACAGTATGACATATTGCGTGGCAACCTTGAGACATTATTATTAAAGCAACAGTTAAAATATATCTCATTTTCTGGCCCGGCGGGCTATAAAATTTCAACAATTAAATCTCTTAAAAATCCAAATTAACTTTTAGGTTTAGTTTTTTGTGTCTATTATATAGAGTGCGTCGCAGCGCATCTGTTGATATATCACACTTTATTGTAAGTCGCAGCTTACTATAGTTATGAATTTTTAAACTTTTCAACAAAAAACTAATTTTGTAATTTATTCAAAATTATTTCCACATATGAGTGTGTATATTCTCTAGATAGGTCTTGATCCACTGATCATTATACAAAAAGAATTATCAAAATCGGACACCTCTGACGGAAGTTATTCCGGTTTGTGTGTTTATATGAAAATTTGTATGGAAAAAACCCAGCCCAGTATGTCGCTCATAAGCGGCGGCTGGTTTTGTGTTGGTGGTGTCAGACTTATGTTTCCATATTAATGTGATTGTGATTCACTCATTAATAATGTATTTGAAAAAGTATTTAGATTTTTCCTTGCCATAAAAAATGTATGTTTTTTACCAATGATCTGTTGGCAATCTGTTATGCCATACAGTCAATCATTTATTGTGTCATCTGTAGACAACTTTTTATGTCTTACAGAGTGTGTGCATGTGTGTGACTCTACTACTTATCTTTTATAAGTGTTGAGACAACTTTAATGTTGCTTATCAGGCAAATATGATGAGAATAAGGTACAAAATGCGCCTTGTGCGCAAATAAAAACATCTCCCGCCCGCTCTTTTTATTAAAACAATGAAAATGCGGTATTTTATTACATAGAATTATGATTCAGGTCCATCTGAAATCAAAAAACCATTAATTTCCATCATATTAGAGAGCTCTGAAATGTTAAAAAATCTGAACATTAATATTTTCATATAATATTTTCAGCAAAAACATACACATTTCAGATCATGCACTCTAACGCATTTCCATTGTCATCAGCGGGATGCGTTCTCATGGAGCTGAGGCTCCGCATTCGCTCATCCCCTCTCCCGGGTGCCGCCGCCTGACGCCGAGACACGTATAAGGACAACCACCGCGGCCGAGAACTCGCGCGCTGTCCTCGGCACGGTACCCATCCTCAACCGGGGCACGGCGATCGGCGGTGGCCCTGAAAGGGGCCTTTGCTCTGCTTCATTCACATCAGAAATTTCTATCATTTATATGACGCGATTACGTCAACCACAGAGCTTGAAATTTCGGTTGCCTGACGGTAGGCGCAGGCAATGTCCTGTCCGTAACATTTAGTATGTCGCGACAACAAGGGGTCAGCAAAAAGTTACACTTAATGTAAATTTATAACAATTTCTCAAAATAAAATCCGCCGCAAAAATCGTTATAGGGACGGAAAACATAAACTATTAGAGTAGGAGCCAGTAGCCGCCAGAGTTATGTTATAGTATCAAACCTGAAGTATTTTCTGTAGATGTATACTATAGTAGGTAAGAATGTTTGGATATTATGACATTTGAGTTGGGGGGATTTTGGCAGATAACAGGGAATACAGGTACAAAAAATGAATAAGAAAAACGTAAAAATAACGAACTTGTGTTTGACGGAACAGTACTATTCACTCCTATTAATGATTGCCAAACGCTTTAAAGCTCTATAAATTATCACGCCATTTACGTTAGAGTAACAAATCTGAAATAAACTATCATGCCATTTATGTTATAGTAAAAATATGAAATAAATTATCATGCCATTTATGTTATAGTAAAAATCACCGAGTAAACGTGCAACCTTTTCGTGGACTTTTTGTTCTAATTATTGTTGTTTTCTCTTTTTTGCTATTTCTTTTCATTGGTTGTTATTCCTTTTTTGTGTGCTATCATTATTATTATTATTTTAAATTATTTTTTATATTGTATTATTTTTTATTGTTATCTCGTTTGCCCACTGTTATAATCTTTTAAACATTTTTATTTTTGTATTGAGATATTTACTCTTTTATATATTTTTTTAATAAACATTCTATTTCTCACTAATTTCTATTTGTGAATTACAAACCGAAATTAGCACACAGCCTTGTCTGTAGCGTAGCGAGGAAACCGTATCAGCATTTAAAAAATGCCATTGGATGGCGAAAGAGCAGGGCCGATAAGGGAGCTATGGTGAGTCCCACTCCACTGTTCTACCAATTCTTTAAGATCGTCTTTGGAAAGACTTTCACCAGTTGTAACTTAAAATAATTCCTCACTATCTTGTGCATTTATTTAATCCGATCCTGGAATGAATTCCTTTGTGTCAACATCCTTTCTTTGCTCTGGCCACACATTCTTTATACTCCTTTCCAAAATTTCTCGGTCATCTCTAGTGATGGTCGAAACGTTATTTTTACTGTTTATTTTCGGTACAGTTATTTGGGATTTGTATTTGATTGCACTGATGTTTGGTTACTAAGACACAACAGTTGTTAAGTGCCGATGCTTGCCCATCTAAAAATTATTGGTCACTCATCGATGCAATCAGATACAAACCTCAAAAACGGTTACTGTGTCACCGGTTAAAATACCATCACTAGTCACCTCGTTCCAGGAAAGATTGATGTTGCCTACAGGATTCATGATATTGTTTTTCTAAAAATCTCTTAACGAATGTAACACCACGTAATACTGAAACAGCGTCAAGCGGGGTCTTTCTGTAAGTATCTTGGTGGGTCTTGGCCTCCGCAATAATCTTCCTCCACTCATCTCGGTTTGGTGCCAGCTCTCTCCAGTACCGAAACTCCAAGGCGGAGATATCTTTGAGGATGTTGTCACTCCATCTAAATTTTGGCCTTCCTAAGCTCCTTCGCCCTATTGGCCTTGAGTTCAGCAGGGACTTTGGTGCTTAATGCTTGGACATTCTCTCCACATGACCCAGCCACCGAAGTCTTCCCAGTTTTATAAACTTTGTGACGTTTGGCTCCTTAAAAAGAGTATAGAGCTCATTGTTGTAACGTCTGCGCCAAAGTCCATTTTCTAGAACCGGTCCGAAGATACGCCTCAAAATTTTCCTTTCAAAAACGTCCAGTGCTCGCTCATTCCTCTTAGTTAGTACCCACGTCTCAGCGCGTACGTGAGCACTGGCCTAATAAGCGTTTTGTACACTAATATCTTGTACATATGTCAATAATAGTATATATGTCAGTAGGTACTTACTTGGTGCATCTGTAGTTTTAAGTACACCAACAATACGACAAGTAGGGTTGCCAACTATACTGTTAAAAATAGTATCATACTGTTTTTCACTACATTATACTTTTTACTGTTGAACAAAAATAAAGTATACAAAATACTGTTTTCAGCATCAAAATGCGTAACACTATAAATTTCAGACTTAGACGCTCACACAAATTTATCTATCTAAATTTAATTTATCTAAATTTGTATAGACTCAATATTGGTATGCATGATTTATATTCAGTATTAACAAATTTCAAAGTAATTTATGAAAAACTGTCAGAAGATAAAAATTTTCTTGAAATGAGTACTGTCCAAAAGTGGAACCATTTATTAGTAAACACCTCAGAAGAATTTAAAAATATTACTAAAATTGTCTCATATCTACTTTCTGTTCATTTTTTCAGTAATGAATGCAAATTGGCGGGAGGATAGAAATAGAGCAACTATTAATTTAATAAAAAATGAGCTCCTCATTTATTTTAATTTTAGTTTTAATTGTGTTGAGGCCTATGAAGTTTTTAAAAAAGAGTGTAAATTAATAAGTTGTGCGAAAAGCTCTAAAACATATGTATTTAAAACATTAAATAAATAAAATACTGCTCATTTTTCTGAAATGCTGTTTAATATTCTTTATTTTTTATATAAAATGTACTTTTTTTCTTGTAAAAAAAGTTGGCGACCCTAACGACAAGGTAAACATTTTTACTATATTTTCCATATTGCAAGATTTCCGCTTACGCCACAACAATGTTGGCACAGTGGAGCCGCACAAAGGTGTTACCGCGTTACATTATCCTAAAGCCGACTCACAATGATCGCGCCCGAACGGGAACGTCGAACCTTTTCCGTTTTCCCATACGTCTCGCGTCCCGCGGAGTTCTTGTAGGTACCCAAAGGTCCCTTATGTGTATTCGTTTTCCGACGCACGTTTTAAAAATGCATGCGAGAAGGCGAACAGATATTGAACCCCTGTAAGCACCTGAACACACAGGCTTTAGTAGAACGAATCTCGCGTGTGGGATCACATTAAAAAAAGAGAAAACTCCTACGTGGAGAATTTGACAATGTCTACTGGGTATGCACAGAGTGGCTTTTTGAACCAAAGTTCTTACGTGTTGTTTGATTATTGAATACAAAAAATAACTTGAACAATTCTAACACGTTAAATAATTTATGGTATACTAGCTGGTAGTACCCGGCGTTGCACGGATTAAGGATTAAGTAAAAAATAAGTTTGTGAGGGAAAACAAAGGGTCCGCTGTTCTCTAAAAAACAATGTTTCCATCTAATCTTAACATAAGTTCTTGTAACATAACTGTAATACTTAGATATATGGTATTGCAGACTTTTTTGTAGATATTAATGTTCTCTATAAAACTGTAGTACATTACTTTGCTCTATTGGCAATAATTTCCGCAGCGTACGCAATATAATGTTTTTTTTTCGTAATTTTTTCACACGTTGGGTTACATTATCGAAGTTTTCATACGGATCCCTAACATTTTTGAAAATATTCTATAGCCTATGTTCATCAGGGATAATGTAGGATTCTGAATGTGAAAGAATTTTTCAAATCGGTCCAGTAGTTTCGGAGCCTATTCAATTCAAACACACAATCAAATCATTCCTCTTTATAATATTAGTATAGATAATTTAAACATTTTGTGTAGAACCTTCGAATTAATAAGATCGCATGTAAATATTAAGTAGATTAGGTGAAAGTCCGTCGATAATGAAAATATATCTAAAATGATGAGAACAAGGATTTCCAAACACTCTGGACGTTTAAGAAATTAGTTGGACCAACCTAGAAACTGGTAGAACACACGAAAATATACTAGAAAATATATCGATGACCTTATATAAACAGTGACTCCATCTCTGTGATATAGTGGTTGTTTGAAAGCTGCAGTTACCATAAGAAGGAGAAGTCAAAGAAGACGAACGGGTGCGAATTGTTAGGAACTGTGAACCATGCGGTAGACAAAGTGCTACGAATATTAAAAGTACCTATGTTCGGAATAATCTAGTAGGAAATCTGTGCGATAGAATAAACCATTGTACCAAAGTCAATCGAATATTCTCGAGTGAGCGAAACAGTGCGAATTACGAAAACTTGGAAAAGTGTTCCGGTTAAGTTTGTCTCCAATGACTAATTTTAAGTGTTTCATTTCGTGACAACATTTTCAAATTTACACAGAGTAGTATCTATCTACCATGTATCGAATTCAATCATTTTTTAACTCATGGCAAATGAGTACCTACCTAGTAGCAGCGTGCAGTCAGTACATTGAAATAATATGTACTTAATTGGAAGTTCTTAGAAATGAATCGTAATAAAATATGTATCTGCCTACGTGATATTCTTTCATATAAATATCTCACATCTTTTTTTTCAAAATATATTTTTGCGCACATCTAGTGCTTCAATGTACTGACTGCACGCGCCTGCTATCTAGGTCAAGTACCTACTCAAAGTTAGGTTGCCCTCATTGTCATCTATGTCCTCTGCATGTCCCCGTGGCGAAACGATACCAAATTATTTCTCTCTCATTTCGTAAAATTAAAATTGAATTCATGGCGCAATACTTGTAAAAATGTACGACTCTCTCTACGGTGTTTTAACTAAACGATATTGCGTGTTCTAATAATTTGGTGCGTTAAATATTTTATTATTTTCATATCTTTTAATAACTTAATAGCGTCCATTTTAAGACCCTTTTTAATGGGCCATCATTTACGACGTTAACTGTAAACTTTTAAATTTAATGTGAGCTCGCCTTTATTAGAATTTTACTGCATTACAAAGAATCTTTGTCGGTATTAAATGAACACGCACCACACACCTCAATTTTAATCTACTCGAATGTATGCTTTAACAACAAAGAATGTTCTATGTTCGCATTGAAATGATTCATACGAGAGAATATTACAAAATCAAAGTCAATTAGCCGCTCGTGGCCCAGCTATTTTGTCAGCAGACGCCATGTTAGTTAGTCGCATAATGGCCGTTGTGAAATATTCCTGAACTGTCAACACAAGTACAGCGGGAACTTTGTTATCTTTTTGTTGCTTAATTACACCCATAATCGTGATGGGTGCAATGGTTGACTAATAGTATGGTAATTGCCGAATGTTTTTAAAGTAACGAAATAAAAACTGACCCAAGAAATGTGTAAATAAGCCCCGTAATGCATGTAAATCCTTTGCTTCTTTTTCTTCTTCTTTTTGCTAAATCAAGTCGATGCAGATAAATTAAAAAGAGTATTAAAAACGACGTAGAATTTTGAAAATAGAAAATAAATAGGTATAAACTCGTCTGCCTCAGCACAGGAACCCCTAGTGAGGAGGACTAACAACACAAATATTAACAATAACATACTACATACATACTATTATAATAATTAAGTATCTTATTCTTTTGTTTAAAATGTTTATTCTTTCTTGTTATATAATCCTTAACATGCCTAAGTTTATTTCATAAAATATTTATCATTACTAACATATTTCTAAATGTGGAGACCTGTAATTGGCCATCTATATTATATCAATGTTTTCTATGCTTCTTTGTTGTGCTGTTAGTCTTCCGTGAATATTAAATAAATAAATAAATAGGTACTATTATATTAAATATGTTAAATTGCATCTGAATATAACCTAATTAAAAAAAGATAAATGAACAGACAACATTTAATTTTTTTGTTTATTTTTACCGTAATTAGTTTTTTTAAATTATTTAAATAAATGTTTAAACACATTTTTGGACATAATTTCTTTGAGGGATCTCTCCGGATATCTACTATTTTGAACTGGGACAGGCAAGTGGATAAAGATTATGCAATTTGTTCATGAAATAATTAAGTGAGGTTCAAACATAAATATAATATTTTTAATAAATGAATATTTTGCTATTGTTAATAAATAAATTTTCAAATAGACAATTCAGTATCCAAGGTAACGTTAAACTTATTGACTTTATGCGTTTTATACTGTACTAATGTAATTTCACTGTAATTAAATTGTAAACACGAAATAGATTATATCTAACGCTTACTAATTTGAAATGAAAATATCTAAAAATTCACACTAACTGAATGTACGTAAAGGTTGACTGAATTTAACTACTTGGTGGTTACTGATTTCTTGCTCGAACAATGGAAAAGCCAATCAAGAATTAGTGACTATCTCTGACTGAATTATGGCTGGATCTCTATTTCGAAGTTGGGTAGAAACTTAGATAAGGGGTTCCTATAATATATCTGCGTTATCTCATATCCTAGTATTCTATATCTATTGTAAGGTTAGATTACGTTAGTAATATTATGTTGTCTATTATATATATATACACCATGTTCCAGTGTGAGCAAGGCAACAGTATCCACTGCTTAATGCTAATACCTATTACCAAAACACACTGTTGCAATCATTGGTACCTAAACAAAGTTTATGTTTATTTTTTTCATATGGCATTGGTACGTAGTATGGTGAAATATCGACTTTGATCTTTGTATCTACTTATATTGGTCGAATCACATCATCAGTTCGCAATATTTATTTTATTTTCACATTAGTAGGTACTTATAGTATTGACGCCCAGTATATGTATACATACACTATTGTATAGAAGGCTTAAAAAATATTATGTGTATGCGCATGAAAATTTTGCTGTTATATGTTAATGACAAACTGAATACAAACATAATTTATAGCATATTACTTTGTAAATCGTCTTTGTCATAACATAATTAGGGGACATTAGGGATGACAAAAAAATATAACAACTATTAAGAGGAAACTAAAAAAATACGTGAAAAATACTTTTGAATAAAATTTAAAATAATTATTTGTAATGCTGTATATATTAGGAAATATAAAATTATCGCATAACCTATTTATAAAAATATATATTTAAATTTTTATTTATTTATTTAATTTATCGATAACAAATTTACGCATGCTTCAGGGCAGCTAAACAATGACTGCAGAACTCACATAAAATAAATAACTATTGAAATGACTATGAAAACTAACTAATAAACCACTTTGATTATTTCAGTTATTAGTAATATAAAACAAGATTGAATGTTTACATTACGTTCAAGGACATACTTGATACCCGCGGTGACGACTCCAGCGAAACGTCGAGAATCGAATCAACACATACATGCGATTCGTTTAAAATATCCGTTTGTTTCAATGCCTAAATATAAAACAGGTTATACGAAATAAATACTAATTCCCCCTTTCAAATGTTGACTAAAGTTTTTGGATTACGAAATGATTGCACGAGTTGAAAAGGTCCGATGTTGGAATTGATATTAATTACAGTATCATTAAAAAAATTACAATCAAACATGCGATGGGAATTTCGGAGTCAAGTGTGATACAATACAACACGTGAGCCGGGCACCTCGTACATCACGGTTATTGCGTGCCGGTCAACGTGAATTTATGGGAACTGTTTTATAATGCCACGTCATAACAAGCACAAACAAGGATTAATTACCACTTTATATTGTTTAGATATACAATGATACGCGTATATTAATATTAGTCTTCTATACCACCTACCATTGCGTTCATTTGACAATATTTTGATGGTGTTATATAAGCAAGAATATATTATAACTATTAGGTTGACGTATATGTATCCGACGTTACTTAAAAATTATATTGTAACATTGCCAAAATCGGAAACAAACTCAAAACATATTTTCTTTAAAAAGAGCAAAATGATTTTATGGTGACATTATAAATATAATTAATAAAAATATACTATGTTTTTACCACTTACACATATAGGTATACAAAATATCAACATGTTTCAGGGTCAATGGTGCCTTCTAGGGATGGGTAAAAAATATCGATATCTATCGTCGATACTTTTTTTCGCGATATATCAAATATCGATATTTTTTTTGAGTATCAAATTAGTATGTTTTTGATATTTTTTTCAGCGACCTAGTGTCGGCTGATACGTTTTTTTCTGTGGTGACCTTTTTTTTGGTCGCCAAAAGCTACATTTTTCAAATCGATCTTTTTTCTTTTATATATATCGATATATTTTTTCCAACGACGTTGTTTTTTTGGTCACCAAAAGCATTTTTCCCTTAAAAAATAATATCTAAAATTATCGATATATCGACATATTTTTCTCGATATATATCGATTATTTTCGATACTTTTTTAAAATATCGAATCGATATATATCGATATTTTTTTTTCATTTACCCATCCCTAGTCCCTTCGTCAGGATTAGAGATAGTCAAACCGTAATTTTAACCGGTTATTCACGGTACGGTTATTTGAGATTTGTATCTGATTGTATCGATGATTGGTAACTGTTATCAGTGCACGTGATTGTTCGTCGGATTGTGAAAAAAGTTACCAATCATCGATATAATCACAAACAAGTCTCAAATAATAGTTATTGTAGTGTCGGTCAATATACCATCACTAGTCAGGATACAATGTATACTAACTACTAACAAATTAAAATTCCTATATTTTTGTTGTCTATAGGTACTTATTTCGATTTTTAATTTGTTAGTAGGAATATATTTTATCCTGACGAAGGGACTATTGGCCCTGAAACATGGTGATATTTTCAATACATATGAATTATAAGTGGTGAAAACAAAGTATATTTTTATAAATTATATCAAAATATATTATTACAATAATATATACACAAAACAGTTCAGTTAATTGAATTAAACTTCCCATCTCCATGACCAATTTCCTTTTTTGATAATATAAATATACTATCTGTGACCCGTCAAAAATGATTGAGCATTGGTTCGCGTTCATCTTTTTGGAGGTCTGCTGAGAGGCGGTCTTGGCTACATGCATTAATCGGCAGGTTCGGGTTTGGTGGTACAGGGTTCAAGCCCCATCTCCGGCCAATTTTTAGCCGCAAATTCGAACGAAATTACGGACGTTACACGAAGTTACGGGGACAGATAGACAGACAACGAAATTATTATGTTTGATGTATTTATAACACAGTAAAAATAGATTTTACAGAAACACTTGCCATGGGCCATGGCCGCTCCCTAACAAAAAATATTAATTAAAATTAAAAGTCAAAACTTTTAATAAGCTCAAGTTAAGTACCCCTGTAAAAGTATAGGGGCTTCAAAAATTGCACTCGCCCCTTTGTAGGGGGCGGGCGCGGGTAAAATTATTTTGGTGCCAGCATCAGTGACCTCACTAGTCGATCCTCGATCACTATGCTCCCCAAGACAAGGAAGGCCGAACGCTGTAGAAAAATTAGTGATACGTCAGACGTACGTCGCTTTATTTGTCAGTTGCGAACGACAGTGCCGCCATCTACAGGCGGAATGTTCAATATTTTTATTTAGTTATAAAAAAGTGATAAACATCGAGCTAATCGTAAAATATTGAATATTTTTGATGATTTATGCCTTAGTTTCATTGTAGTTTGTATATTTTTTCAATTGCGTAGTATTTTAGTACTCTTATGTTGCTTCATACGTGTGATTTTGACAGGTAATTTACTTTTTACGTCTATCGTCAGGGATAATTTATCGCTATGAATGTAAGTTATCACTTTACTAGACCCTGGACTCTGGACCCTTGCATAAGTTTTATATTAAGGCATTGTTATTTTAATTAGATAGCAGAAGAGAGAACCTACATAGTCATGTACACACATCATATTTTATACATGTGGACGAGGTGTACTAAATATCTATAGTATAACTAAATTACGTGTATTCGTAGAGCTAACTAACCAACTTTCGATCCGTAGGGAGAAAAGTTAGGAAGTTACACGTAGTAAATCATCATATTATTGCCTTACCTTTAATATGTTTGTATAACCTTACGTGGTTCTGACAACGTACAGTTAGTTAAATTAATATAGAGAAGATCAGAATAATATAATCGACTCACCAATTGCTTTTTAAAAAGGCAGGTCTGAAAGGTTTCTTCGATAAATGTTGTTAACAGAAAGAATATTTGATGAAACTGTAGATAATAATAATAATAAAAATTGATAATATCTATAGTGCCATTTTCGTAAAAATAATCACCTCGAAGGCTATTTACACCAACATTGATTAGTTCTACACTAGTATTTAATTTAATGGAAATGATTGTACAAAAATGTGTCTTTTAAGTCTTTTTTAAACACTGTTTCTGATGCACTGTTCCGCATTACGGAGGGAAGAGAGTTCCACGCCTTTGGGCCTGCCACCGTAAATGCCCGTTCATTAAAATTAGTGTTCTGGTAGTGGATGGTCGGTTCTACAACCCTTCATATACCTGAAGTAGTTAGTGGCTGACCTCAGAGTTTGACGTCTACTATTTAAGTCATCCGGGATGCAGAGCTCTTGAAGATACAGAGTCGCCATATTATGTGTCGCCTTGTACATTAACCAACACAACTCGAATCTTTGAGGAAAACGAAGCCAATGGAGTTCACGCAAAAGGGATGTTATATGCGAGAATTTTGATGCTCCATATACTATTCTTGCTGCCGCATTAAGAATGGACTGTAGTCTATCCAGCTGGAATTTGGAAGTCCAGCATAAATGCTATTACAGTTGTCAAAGCGTGACACCACAAATGCATTTATGAGTAAACGGGCGGCTGGCTTCAGGGGGAAGGTATCTCCGAATACTTTTAATCTGTCTCAGTTGATAAAAGCATGCACTGACAGTTTTACTTATTTATGTGTTCATGGAGAGATCTGAATCAATGTGCGCGCCCAACAACTTAACTGCAGATTTAACATTCACAGACATTGATTCCTGTATTAGATATTGCCGTCTAGATGTCGCGGCCCATAGCAGCTCTATCTCATCTAGATATCTTTCTCATTCGTTTAATAGTTTCAAGAAGTGTAGTTTGCACTTTTTGAAACTACTGGATGAACGTCAATAAAGAATTTAAATATTCTACATACATATTAATAAGAGAATCGCAACTCAGCAGAAATATGAGTAGGCATTGATATAATAAACTGTAGATACGTTACAAGCGTGAAATCGGAAAAACAAAGAGAAGGTAATTGCCTTACTTGCATTCGTTATCGAACGGACCTTCTTTGTGATTGGACGTGACGGCACGCCGAAAAAAGAGTCCCGGGGAAAAAGGAACAAAGGAACACTATTGTAAGAATGAGTATGTTATTTTAGTCACCATGACTTCAAATTACCAGATTTTTCTGCATTTGCTACATCATGGATATAGTATGGGAATAACGTGTCTATTTATTATACGTCAATGCGAGTAGGTATGTAAAATATGTGACAGGTAACGTCCCCACTAATTTTTATATAATAAATCGACATACAGGTACACAAAGCAATTTTACAGGAGAGCTGTTTGGCTTAATACAGAAAATTTGTTTTATTTATCCATTCTTACGTCAGTTTTTTTCTCAAAAACGAGTATTTTATATGTATTGGCACAAAAAAGTAAAAAATGCATTTTTGGTAGATATCCGAGTTTACGTAGGACCGTCGATATGAGGCAGTTATAAATTTAAATGTGCACCATTTTTTGCATTCATAAATTATTATAATGCGTAAGTTTTACATAAGTCAATAATTAATAAAATGTCTATTAAACTTAAAATCTGGTTTTTCACATTTCTTACTGTCCGCGGGAGTTGGGAACATATTTATAATTGTGCGGCCGCACACCCGCACACCTTAGAAGGAACATTGGTGACAGGTATTGAAATATGATTCTGCATGAATGTGGAACAGGTGAGAAATATGTGTTAGAACAGAAGACTGTGGCGTAAGCATTCAGAATGGCACAATTGTCCGAAAATTCTAATAAATTAGTTCCAAGGGATGTCTGGCATCTTCTGTGTTGGCTCGCTACCACCCCTTCTGTATGAACTTGCCCTAAGTGGAAGATACTTAATCTTAGCCCCTGTGTACGGACACAATCGGTATTAAAACTGCTTGACACATGCATTATGTAAACAGTTGTATTCCATTAAATTATTTTATCGTTTTATTTTATTTGCCTTGTCTGTTTTGTATAATGTACCAAATGATTTTTTTCTTGCATTGTGTTAATCAATTACTACTGTCTTAATTTGTTTAAAATTCATTTTATTGTAACATAATACTTAGGTCTAAAGGTTTAATGCACTCTTCTTTTGTAAATGTTTTACAAAAAATATAGTGTAATAAACATATTTAATAATTATTATTCAATGTAAAGGCCTGAAAGGCTTATAAATGAATAAATAAATTTTATAATGTTTTTACATTTAAATTTAAACTCGCTTTTTGATAACGATATCATTTTTCCAAAATGGTCCTAAAATTTGGTTTAGTGGTGTTGGACTGTACACAGAACAGTCGTACATACATTCAGTTTTAAAAATATTGAAGATATGGAAAAATAATACTTAGCAGCCTCCCCTAGACTCGGCTACCAACCTACGAATCTATCTTATTGTCGGCCCAGGTAAAGTTCATTGTGCATTATACAATCGGAGACCTTAGTGGATCCATAGAAATAATGCATCACATTGTTGGCCTTTTGCTGTCTGCAGTGGGGTATATCTATTATGACGCTGTACTTTATACGGATTCAATTATTCCACGGTCGAATGCATTCCCTTTGTGAAAGGTCTGCCGCAGTGCAGCTCAGGCCTATGCCTAAAAACACGATTGCATTAAAAAATAATGTCACAATTTTTCAGGGCTGTGGAAATCTAACGACTCCAAACAATTTTACGCTACCGAAAGACAAAAAACAGCACAAAAATAAAACGTGGATGTTGCTTTACCTTTCTTTCCTACGCCCATATCTGATGGTAAATAAGCAAGTAATAATCAAGTAATAATCTTAAAAATTAACTGATTTTAAAAATCTACTGAGCGTTCAAACGAAGACAAATAAAGAAACACCTTTCTTCAAGCAGATACACTTACTAGACGCAGCAATGATCAGTTTAGGCACAGTATAGTAAAGCATGCTTTACTATACTGTGGATTAGGTATGTGCGTTAAAGCGAAAGAATGAACACCCACATAAATGTATGCATTCCGTATTAATGATTTGCTCTTGCCCCAGACTTTTGAAGCTTATACATTGGTTACTTCATAAATGGCACATATGTACATTATTGATTAATTAAAATATAATATAATATTAAAAAATAATTAATTAATTAAATTAAATTTAAGTATCCATGACATTCCATCAACATCATCAGCCCTTAGATTAAGAAAAAAAAGAGAAACTAGTGATATAAACAGTGATAAAATTGGTAGTGTGATTTATATAAAAAGAAAAACAATGCTACACCACAAAGTAACTGCCGTGTCAATTAGTGAAACCAATCAAATTTGAAGAATAATTCACTTCCCAAAAATTTCTAGTACTTACGGAAAAATTTCTGCAAGGTTTTACCATTTCATTGGACTTGTATTCAAATATTTAAGTCATTTATCTCCATAACTACTGAACAAGGATAGTACATTGTTGCCTGAACATCGACTCGTGATTTCGGCAGAAATCTATCTACCTGTAAATTATCATGGACTAGCACTGTTACACCTTGTATTATCGATTAATTAAAATACTGTAACAGGTAGTGGCTGCGGGAGGCAAATGAAAGCACTGGAAATTAATTAGTGACTTACTAATTACTGATTAATTAATTAATCTATGTAAAAAGTCACTAAACACGAATTAAACTTCGTAATATATCACTCGTAAATGAACACTTATTATCACCATGTATCACTTGTAGAACATTCAGTATTTATCGCGTTTATTTATTTCGCCACTTAGGTGAGTACTCGCCCGATTACTTCGCTTGATATCTTCGTAATTTCATGACTGGGAAGACCTGGCGTCGTTCGCGACGAACTTCGCACTGAACGATCCGTCAAAACAAGACTCTCTCTGGCGGCCTAAATCCGCGCTATTTATACCTAAAAATTGGATTATCGAACTACTAGATTATTCGGGTGGCAAGGAGAGGGTTCCCGCCGCTTCTAGACTGTTCCAGCTGTTTGCAGATGCTTACCGAATGCTGTAGATAATACGAGAGTGTGGTAGACTGTGCTAGAGGCTTCTATGTTACTGTCGTCATTGAAATATTACGGGAGATTTGTGCGTAATCTCTTTTGCCATTTCGTTACAATACGTAAAACATAATTTTCTGAAACAAGAGTTAGCTCACGCCTCCGATCACTATGCCACAACTATTTAATTTATATTTTTCTGGTTGCTTACGATCAGGGTCTCTTAATCACATAAAATGCAAATCATTTACTTCGAAACTTGTTTTTGGAAGAATAAATTTGATGGTAAATTGAATAAAACATATTTATATTCACGGTACCCAACGACATGAAATTTGATACAGAAAATTCCCTCCTACGCGGCGACCCGTCACTTTAGATGGGATCCGCGTCATTCGCGAGCTGGGGATGTGGAAGGATGGGAAAAGGGCAGTTGAGAGCGAATAGTAGGAAAAAATATATGACTCGTTTGTAAGTTGGAAGGATCAGAATTCAATTTAACTAGTAAGTTTTTACTTCACACTTAGACACGACAGAGAAAGACTTCTTAAGAAATTATTGGAATAAAAAAATACTTGAAATAAGAAAGCAAATGGATTAAATATCTTTAAGTAAAGCAGATTGAATATCGTTGAAGATATGATACTGGATTCTCATTTTGAAGGTTCGATTCCCAGTGCTGTCACAATATTTCCATGTGATTTTTTCAAGCATAAGTGTTTTTCTAACGTGTTCTGCTACAGTAATTGTAAATAATTGCCTGTTGTAGAGAATTTTATTTTTAATGTACGTAGTTGGACAGCATGTTATACAGGGTGTCTTAAAGCTAGTTGCAAAAACTTTACGGGTGGATTCCTGCCTTGATTTATTTATTTAATATACGGTACAACGTACCATTAAAATAAACAATGTATATAAAAATTTGGCCGATAGAGTAAGGAATGAACAAATTAGACGTGAATACAATGCTGGCTGTAGTGTGGTAGATAGAATAAAGAAAGGAGTGCTGAGATGGTTTGGTCATGTGGAACGTATGAACGAGGAAAGGATGGTTAAGAAAATAGATACAACAAGCGTTTGAGGATAGCCCCGTTAAAAGCCGCAACAACCGTAGAACTTGTATGAGAAGATGTATGAATGTGGCCGAAGCAAAAGCGATGTGCCAGGATAGAAGAGTGTGGCGTTCAATCCTATCTGCCTACCCCTGCGGGGAAACGGCGTGATGGTTAGTTAGTCAGTTATAAAAATGCATAGATTGATAGGTAATAATAAAAAAAGGAGATAAGCTATAATTCCATCAAAAACAACTCATAATAAAGTTATATATAAAGAAAAACAAAATAAAGAGTATTCAAACAACCATGACCTAATCAATAGAATAGGAGATATGCAATATGAAATTTTGCATTTTTTGAATGAATGAATTTTTCATAATCGAGATTTACTGTGATGATACTTCATTATTTTTGCAAAAAATAAGTAAAAAAAGATTGGAAAAAAATGTGTGTGGTTTAATATTTCACCTGTCGATGAGAGGTTCTGTTACTCTCGAATCTCTGATTTGAACTCTGAACTGATATTATAGTGCTGGAAAACGATTCATTCACAACGAATGGCAACACAGCATGGAGTACCTGAAACGGACTATCTTAAAGTAGAATACTCGTTTAGAACATCTGTAAGCTCAGCATGTTACCTTTACCTGCGTAAAAGATTTACTATCTAGTTTTCCGTACAAGCTTTCTCAAGGTCTAGAATACGGCAGTGCCATTCACCGAATGGCTGTCTTGCCAAATGCTACTAGAAGGACGTATAGTGCTCTTCAACTATATATATATATTAACAGCTATAAAATATAGATATTATTAATTTTAATAAATTAAACAACTTTGTATTAATCACTTAACTAGTAACTAACTCTACGTCTACATGTTTCGATATCAATATATCTTCATCAGAACGGACGCATAGTAACTATCCATTACTTATGCTAGAATAAGTAATGGATAGTTAGTAAGACACAGTGGTATCGAAATCGGTAGACGTAGAGTTACTAGTTAAGTGGTTAATACAAAGTTGTTTCAGTTTTCAGTTTCAGTGCCGATAAATCGGCGTTTATTAGCTCAATAACTTTTAGAACAGCTTGCATCAAAACATAATTAATGTTAAGAATATTTGCACAGTTTATGAATAAGATAGCAACAAATACAATATGTTTAATTGATTAAAATTAATAATTATGTCCAACCACAAAGGTAACGCTATAAATATCAAAAATATATAGAGATATATATTTTTGTTGTTTATAGCGTTGTTTGTTCGGATGCGAAATCTATATGTACTACTTTAGAAGGACCCTGTCGTTAGCATAGTACCTTCAAATATATAGAATAGGGTACATCAAAAATGGATGAATTTTTTTTTCTATTAGACACCTTTTCATGTGTCTAAAAACATACAAAGTATTTTTTTTTCAGGAAATGACTTTTAGGAGGTCACTACAAAGTGTAGAACATAACTAAAAATATGTGTTGGTATTTAAACTATTAAAAAATATTTTAAGCAGATTAATTTACTTAAAATTTAGATTAATATCAATGAAATAATCACTTGAAATATTAAAAAATAAATATAATCATTAATAATTATTTCGAGTCAGGAAATTTGTCAACAATTTGCTTCTGCCGCCTATCACGTTTTCTATATAAAAAGCTTTGCCTCTGTGAGATTCTAATTTTTCTTAATTAAAAAAAAATGTATCACATGTTTTTGGAACATGCTGTTACGCACAATTACATTTGTCTATACGATTTGGATCGTTGTTTCTCTTTTACAGCTAAATATATATTATAGTAAATAAAACAATCGTTAATAATAAAGCGCGCACACCAACAAAGGTAGACGCTGTGTTAGAAGTTGGTATGTATGTATCTGCTACATCCATGACGACACAATCTTTAAAAAGGACCAATGGTTTTTGACCGTCCAAAGCCCATAATTCATTGCGACGTTTGGACGCCGCATCTTTCTTATTCCTTTTGGGATATTGTTATGGTTTGATATATTTTAAGGTCCCATTCAATATCGAGATAAAAGGTTTCAGGGGATTCAAAGATATCCCTCCAGGGGATTGCCCAATGTAATTATTGTTAGCTTAACTGGAAAAAAATCAACAATGATGCTTTAGAAGTCACATAAATTTGAAGGGACGGACAAGAGGACGTAATCAATTGAATACATTAATACAAAATTACAATGGACCAACGCCCAAATAACAATATTTTCATCAAATTTGTTTTTAAAAGTAAACAACGCTCTGACTGCAATTATGGCCAGTAAGAATCTGTTAAATGAAGCAAGATTAGCGGTACATAATGGCGTTCTAGTGCCAACGCTGATGTATGTAAGTGAAATCTGGAATTGGCAAAAAAGGAATGAAAGTAGACTGAATGCGGTGGGAATGCGGTTAGTAAGGCGCTTGTGTGGTAATATTTAGTCGATAGAATGAGGAATGAATAAATTTAAAGTGAATTTGATGCCGGCTGTAGCGTGATAGATGATAATATAATAATAATAACTGGATCATTTATATAGCGCCCTTTTCGTGAGTAACATTTAAAACTATAATAGTTGAGGGTACCAGGAAGAATCGGGTTTTTCGTTTTTTTTTTTTTGTTTTCGCGGAATGCACACTAGGAATGGAAAACATTAGGTTGTTAGGTTGTAACGGTCTAATTCTAATTTTTTTTTTATATGATTCTCTAAACATTGCGTCTTTAGTTGTTTTTTAAACAGTGGTAAGCTGTCTGTTTGTCTTAGTTTATTAGGTAGTTTGTTCCATAGCTTTGGTCCAGCCACCGCGAAAGCACCGTCACCGAAATTGGTTTTGTGGACGCGATTTACTTTAACTAATCTACTTGTATTAGATGCTGTGCGAAGTGTTAGTTGTCTGTCATTTGCGGAAAATGGAATTCAGAAGTCGGTAATGTATTGAGGAGCCGTGTTATGAACAGCCTTAAATATATCATGGGGCTTAACTTATATTCAATCCTCTCTGGACATTTAAGCCAGTGAAGATGGTGTGAGATATGCGCAGACTTTGAGACAAGGGAAAATAAATGGAAAGAGAAGAGTAAGAAGACGCCGCACCGTTGGTACCACCGTAACTCAATTGGGTTGTTCCGTGCAGTAGTGAATAGTCGTGATCACCAGTGCAACCGCCGGCCTCTGTTAGAAGATAGCACTACAAAAAGAAGTTCTATATGTGAAATCCAAGTGGTAAATATTACGTTAATTTGGATAGTTTTCTAAGGGCCGGGCTTATATACGAAAGACCAAATATCCGCTAGTAAATCGACAATTAAGAGGCCCCAGTACACGATTTTCGTATTTGCTCTCGATTTTGCTAAATTTATCGTAAACTTATTAAATCACTTTGCAAAACCCATAACTAAACAGGCCTTTAATCAATTTTATTACCATAGATCCATTTACTCTTGCAGCATTTCCTTAAAAAAATATGAACAAATATATCGCTATAACATCAGAAAAATTATAACCCCGAAACACTATTTTATTTTTCATGCAATAGAGATATTTCCAATTATTGTAAAATGATTCTTTAAAATATTCAGCGCAGCTGTCCCGTTTGCGTACGTGTTTGACTGTGTGCGTGTGTGGTCTGTTATCTTCCACGAATGTGTTTGTTCTATGTTCATTTCCTTTCAGATTAAGTTCTTTGTGGGCTATTATAATGCCGGATCGGATGGGCATTGTAGGGTTCTCGGTAGCAGGATGCTCCTGACCTCAAAGCGAGTCAGATTACCGAGTCATGCTCATGCTCAAAATTGAACCTAATGGATTAGTAGCTCAAAGTACTTATCTCAATTGATGAATATCTTGATTGTGATAATTCAAACCTTATTGAGGCTTAAATCAGATGATCCTTTTCACATCTTATCAAAATGCAGAGTATAATATACATATCAAAGGGGCGTGCACGCACTATCTAAAAATCTGTATCTGCAAAATTTCATTGAGTAGAATGAAAACATTGTCTTGAAAACTATGCTTTTTTTAAGAATACTTTAAAAAAATCATATATTTTTTCGCATATGTCATTGGTATTAATCGTCAATCAAAATACATATATAATTCTCTATATAACAATGTCCATCACTAACGCTACCAGATGGCTCAAATAATAATGAGGTGTAATATAAAAATGAGACACAGGAAGCAAAGAAAGCATAATGCTCGATTCAATAATGTCCATCGCTAACGTTATCAAGAGGCTAAGCTACTCTAGGTAGCGCTGTTCTAAACTGGCGGCCGAAATATATAATAAAAGTACGTCATTAAAAATTGGGTATGCATTACTTTGCGTAAATAATTTAAAGTTATCATATAAATATATGTTAAATAAAAATCATCAGGCAGAAGAATTTACAATATAAATGACAAATAAAGCCGCGCAAGTGTTTCGTGTAAATGTCTCTAATAACTAATGCCGCGCGGCATTCTGATTAGACGTCTTCGCTAAAATAGGCGTGTTGCAAATATGTATTCGAAGCGGACTTAGCATGCATTCAAATACATTCAATCGTGTTATTATATTACTACATAAAATAAGTTACTTATGTATATTCCGTGTACACATCTCTGTTTAATAATAATAATAATTAAAACAAACTTTATAGTTACAGGACACATAATCTTTGTATAATTTATGATAATGAATTTTCTATAAATATTACGGGAACAGGTGAAGCATCGCCCTGAAATCAAAAATTATTATAAATATAATAATACCAACAAAAAGGTTAAATAAAGAGGATTCTAAAACCTCATACCTCTAAAATATTTAATAAGAAAGTTACAGAGTTACGAAAGTTGCACTTCTTTTTCGCACTGATCTTTTTTTTTGAACACTTTTAATGAAACGAACAACAAGAAATATAACCATAAATCAAACACATCATCCCGAGATAGGTCACCTCTCAGGAGAATTGGATCGGATGAAATACTAGTAAATATCCCTAATCAGACGGGCCAAAAAGTATCCGCAACAATTGCTTCAGTGTGTTCTCCAATTATGTTACCAAATACAAATCAGCGGAGAACACAATCTGAATCCTCTTCTACCACAATAAGTGCTCCAAATAATGATGATTCGTCATGGTAAAAACAATAATGAAACAAAACAAGATTTACTTTATTTTAAAACGATTCGTTTCATGGGAACTGAAATTTGAAATTTGTTAAAAATGAAATCGAGCATGTGTTGAATATTGTGATTTTGAAGAATTCAATGAAACCAAAAGTTTTTAAATTAGGTCATAAATAGATTTGGGGTTGAAGGATGTGAAAGAAAAGAGGTATTTTTTATGACTGGAAAAGGGACTGCGTAGTGTCCCACGAATAAGAAGAAGCATCTCAATCCATAGACCTCAATCAATGTTGAGGTCCTCTATGTACGAATGAGTTCCATTACGAGAGCTCGTTCGCAAGTTAAATTGCTTTGCATGCCGAACAAAGTTAGTCAAGGCATCCAGAATTTACGGTAATAATTGCGTTTAACATCGTGCAATGCTGGGGCTAAAATTAACCTCACAGTAATTAAACAAAAGTAGTTACTCTGAAGAGTATACACACTTGTTAAAAAAGACCGCACGTGACTACTGTAAATATTACTGAAAGCGTGGGTTCTGCACTTTCAATAGCGGTAGGGACACAAACTAACCGTAAAAAATTAAAATATAGAAATTTTTTTGAATTCACACTGGTTTAAATAATTGGACACGATTGTTGGTGTATTTAAAAGGTCGCAAGTTGAATGTTCCCTAGTGGACTTACATTATATTAATAATAAAAATTGATAAGTCGAAAACGTAAATATTTTTAATAAGGGTTGCTAGTCGTAAAAGGAATGTTTTCAAATATATTGGTATTATCAGTAATTAATGAAAAAGTAAACATAAATTTAATAGCATTTTAAATACATCTTAAGTGAAGTCTGCAGCTTGGTAAATTTAAACCACCTGCATCCCTAAAATATTCGGGCAAAGGACGCAGACTACCTGAAATCCCACAAACTACCCTTTTAAATGCACGATCTCCTATTTTACCCGTATTATGTATGGGCTCAAGTGGAATCAACAATACAATATTGTATGTAATTTGATCAACTCCTGAGGTCTTTTCATATCGTACAATTTCTAGAATTATAACAGAGCTACTCCACAATAATTTATGGGTAAATTCATATAAATCCACACAGATGTACAGTGATCGGTAGTTTCAGTGTAGGTTAAAAACAAATCTAATATGTATAGATTGTATTGAGCCTTTGCTGTACCTACTTCTCTATTCTAACGAATATTTGCAAGTGGATTTAATTTCATATAATAGACCGCAATCTGGTAATATAATAATCCTCCGTGCAAGATAAATGCAGCAGGCATTGTACTGTACTGTAGAGGCTTCGGATTACGCTCTGTGGTGCCACTAAACTGTAAGGCTTTCGCGCGGCCTACATTAAGGTTTCCTAATTCCACAACTCCTAACGTAAACGGATACAGATAAGTAGAACCTACTTCTTTGTGCAAGAGCTTCCTCTTTTCCGTAATCTGTGCCGATGTAAAAGAGAAAATACGTCTTTCGAGGACGCTTGACGATATTGCGGACTATGTCTTGTTCATTAATATTTCATGTATTTATATCATTATTTTTATTTTACTTCTGAGCATGTTGTGATACTATCAGGGACATCTTGATAAATAGATTACTAATATGTCACTGATAAACAAATTACAATTATAATTTGGTAGATAATAATTCGACACATTTTTTTAAATTGCTTTCAATATATATTTAATTTACATATAATAAATTTACCGTTGCTAAGTTTTTATTATGATTAACTTTTGCTATACATTTATAAACGTATTAGTATTGATAAGACAATCCCATGAATTTACTATAGCCATGAAATTTGTTTTAATGTTACAATATTGTGTAAGCTATATTAGTTGTTTATTTTAATTGTAAAATTTATATGAGATTGAAATACCAGACTACTGTTAGACCCGCGATAAAGTATGACTCCGAATGCTGGACTACGTACAACTCCTACTCTAGGCAATTCGAAACAGCAGAAATGCGAATGCTTAGATGGTCGGCAGGAGTAACATCAAAAGATAGGATTAAAAGTTCACGCATTCGTTGTAGCCTGGGTGTCACGGACATAAACAGTAAGCTGGAGGAGCGACAGTTGAGAAGGTATGGACCACAGAACATAGAATTAAGTATGGACACATAAGACGGAGACCACCAGACCACACAGTGAAGCAGGCAATGTCGATGGAGCTTCATTGACAGTCATCCAGAGGAAGACCAAAGAACTGCTGGGTGACTCAATGCTCCAAAATCCTACAGAAACGGTCTAGATGAAAGCGGTATCCAGAAACTGAAACAAGACAAAGTGTTGTCGCTGTTTTTAAAATTTCGTAAGTATAATTGACAAAGATATTAATTTCTGTTTGAGAAAAAAAACCGTTTTATTAATAGTCGTATATTTGCTTTTAATATTCGCATAGGCTTCAAATATTCATATCTAATTCGAAGAATACGTAAACGTAATGAATAATACGAATATTTGGAATACCTGAAATTTCTAATTTGTAACGTTTGGATAAAATTAACTTAAATAAAAAATAATAATTTGTGCTTGATATAATCGCTCACCTGAAGTCTGGCAATATCGTATTTTAATTAGATAGATGGACCTTATGTATCAGTCACTTCTAGTCTCAAAATATTCCGAAAGCCTTGAAACAACATTTCCAAAATAAATCCCACGATATAAACTCGGAAAAAGAGTATTAAAAAACACTAAAACGTTAATACATTTTTATGCGAGAGAACCAATAAGGCGACGGTAAAATCCCTTTTATTTTCAGAAAACATTAAATTTTATTCTCGATTTAAGGTATATTGCTCTTGTACCAGGATTAGGTAGTAAAGGTGGAGGAACTTTGAAGGCTTTGAGTTGCCTATTTCTATTCAGTTGTAGGCCCAAGGTCGCGGCCTTACAAACCCATCAAACCCTTAGTTCGATTCTCGTGGGCGGGACCCCATGTCAAAAGTAGGTAAAAGGCCGTATTACAGGGATAGAGTGTTTTAGAGAATATTTAATTTCAGTTTTTGTGTGACTTCTTCATTGTAATATGTTTTGTGAGCATACCCACATATCTATAATATTATTTAGTTCATGTAAGCATTACACAGTTCAAATGCGTTACGGGACATAATTCAGTTATTTGCAGGAGTAGATTAATTCATAGCTTGGGAGATTTACTATGTTTGACCAATAACAATGAGAAAGATAAATATAAAGAAGAATAATCTAGATTTGTGAAAGAAAGTTCGTTTAAATTTTGAAATAAGAAAGACTACATTACAGTTCAAACAATAATAATAAACCATAAATAAATAGAAGAAAAACTAACTAACTAACTAACCATCACGCCGTTTCCCCGCAGGAGTAGGCAGAGAGGATTGAACGCCACACTCTTCTATCCTGGCACACCACTTTTGCTCCGGCCACATTTATACATCTTCTCGTACACGTTCTACGGTTGTTGCGGCTTTTAACAGAGCCATCCTCAAATACTTGTAGTACCTGATCGTGCCGGGTCTTTCGCGGACGCCCTCTATTCCTGTTGCCCTCAACACTCGCCTCATATATTTTCTTAACCATCCTTTCCTCGTTCATACGTTCCACATGACCAAACCATCTCAGCACTCCTTTCTTTATTCTATCTACCACACTTCAGCCAGCATTGCATTCACTTCTAATTTAAAAAACAATTCAAATTGAAATAAAGAAATTATTACTTACTAAATTCTTTTTCGGCGAAAAATTGTATACACGGGTCCGATTTCTAAAAAAACTACGCATCGTTTTCCTGCCTATATATTTAATAATTCGTGGTGATTGTGATAAAGATTACATTGGCCGAACCGCGAGAAATTAAAACATACGCGTAACAGAATATCACCGCTGTCTTAAAAATAACAACATCTTATAAAAAAAATAAAAACAACAACAACAACAACAACAAAAAAAACAACAACACAGAATTATCTAACACATATTTAAATTATGGTAAACATTATGTAATAGAGCTAGTCCCAAATATTTTACAGGTAGATTCCTGCTTGAGTAACAGTCGAAAATGTTCAAAGATAAAATTTTTGAAATTTTTTAACAAAATATTTTCTTATATTTGCATAATTTTGAACAAACTGTCGTAGTTATCGCGAAATATCGAAAACTAAATATGAAAAACAGAGCAATAATCTTAAGGTGGTTTGGGCATATTGAGCGAATGAATGAGGAAAGAATGATAAGAAAGATATATGATGCAAGTGTTGACGGCGCCAGAAAGAGAGGGCGACCACGGAAGACGTGGCATGACCACATTAACCAGATACTGGAAGATGGTCCTGTTAGAAGCCTGAACAACCGTCGAGTTTGCATGCGAAAATGTATGAATGTAGACGAAGCGAAAGTTGTATGTCAGGACAGAAGAGTATGGCGCTCTATCCTCTCTGCCTACCCCCTCGGGGAAACGGCGTGATGGTAAGTAAGTAAGTGAGGAATAATCTTCATACAACTGAATATCGCATCCATAAGTGCAACACTATCATATTTACAAAAATATTCATCCTGAGATAATGAGCTTTCTGTTCTCGTAGTTCGAATAGTACTGCAAGCATTAAAAATGGTAGTTTTGCGTTATATTTTGTTATGTTATATTTTGACACACCACTTTTACTTCGGCTACATTCATACATCTTCCCAAGCATGTTCTACGGCTGTCGAGGCTTTTAACAGAGCCATTTATATATTTTGCAGTGTCTGATCGAGTAGTATGAGGTCTTTCGCAGACGCCCTCTATTTATGCTGCCTTCAACACTCGCCCCAAATATTTTCTTAACCATTATTTCCTCACTCATATGCTTCGCATGACAAAACCATACCAGCGATCCTTTCTTTATTCTATCTACCACGCTACAGCCAGCATTACATTTACTTCTAATTTGTTCATTTCTTACTCTATCGACCAAAGCGCCTTAGTAGCCGCGTCTCCACCGCATTCAGTCTACTTTCATTCCTTTTTTGCCAATTATAAGTTTCAGTTAAATACATCAGAGATGGCACGCCATTATGAACCGCAAGTCTTGCTTCTTTTGACAGACTATTAATTTTGACAGAATTTTACACTTTTCATTGTTACACAATAATGGAAAGTTACACAAAGAAAATCTTTTGGTACGCAGTAGAACTAACGATGTACAAAAACATGACACTCTCAACTAAAAAGTCAAATGAATTAATTAACCATAATTAAATGATTTCTTTATGGAAGTGGGACAGCTGTTCTCCTTGTGAAACGGGCTTCCCGCACGTGCACCAAGATGCACCACAAAGGTGCATTAGAGTCTCGCAGCGTTGCCGCAATGTTCCAGATACCGGTTCACGAGCACCATTAAATGTTGTTGACGGTTATGTAAATGGCAACGGGGCACAGATGAATCTCGCGGAGGAGATTTGAATGTTGCTAGATAACAAAACTCGGAATTAAACCGCCCGGAACGAAGATAAAAGATAGATAATGCAGTAAAAGGCGATCTAAGAAATAAAATGGAAATGTAAATGGTGAATGGGTTATTTGAGAGATAATGAATGCGCACTTCCATTTAATAAATACCAACGGTTTGATCGTTGAAACGGGGTGTTATTTAGATGACAAGAAAAATTAACATATATAAGGTATTTTGTAATGCGCTTTGAATACGACTGTCAAGAATTTATTTGTACATCGAATAGCATATAAAATATTTGAAGAAAAACGTAGATTATACAGGATTAAGACGCGCCTGGAATTATCTAAGTATTCATTGATAAATAAAATAAATAACATTTCAATAATGGCTACAAGATGATGATACTGACATTGATGGTTTTATTGACAGATTTTTAAGTGTACACATGTGACGGATTATACACAATCAAATAATATAAAATATTATGGAAGATGGCCCTGTTAGTAAGTAAGTAACTAAATGATACTGACTTCACGATAACAAAAAACATTATTTTGTGGTGATATTATTAATATAATTAATAAGAATATACTTTGTTTTCACCACTAATTTGTTGAAAATACCAACATATTTCGGGGCCAACATTATATTTTCAATATGTAAGTGGTAAAAACAAAATACATTTATATTAATTATATTAATAATGTAACTGCAAAATCATTTTGCTCTTTTTGAAGAAGTAATATAAAATACAAAAATTGCTGTTTAAAATGGCGTACACACATTTACACTAGGCGGGCATAAGAAATTAAGTCGAGAATAAAGGATTCTAGAAAAAAATTGTTAGTTGTGTCAATTCATTTTGTTATAATGTACCTACTCTGAGTTAGAGCATAATGTATGATAAATATTCATTCCCGACGTAAGCATGATGAAAAAATAGTACAAAATTTTGTTTTTAAGTCCAAAACTTAAGAAATGTAATAATTCAACAAGACTATTTAATTTAAATAACTATAAACAAAAGCAGCCTTCGGGTCTTTAATATATTTTTTTAATTTTACGTAGATACTTGCACACATTACACCTATCAAAATTTATAGAAAAAATGTAGTATTTATCAGAGTATAAAATATGCATTAACATTTTTGGTGAAATCCCAAACCTACCCTCCCCCCCATTAGGGACAAATTATTTTTGGTGGCCAATTCTACCGCCTTCCCATTTTTTTAAATTCCACCGTCAGAAATTCAAATGAACTCCAGTTCACTTGATAGAACGACTCGATGAACGACGGTTCAAGCCACTGAACGAAACTTTCCATCTCTACTGTACACCATGAAATGAAAAAATATGTATGTACTATGTTTGGGTCTCGTTCATAAAAACAATTGTTTATTTTTATTTTAGCCGGAATGCGTTTTTAAATTTAGAACACATGTGTCTGCGATGCATTTTCGGTTCGGTTAATGCAGAAATAATAGAGATTTACGATAGCATCGCCAGATGGCGGCTTCTACGGTTGACAAAAACCAACACTTCGGGGGGCTACTTTATGAGGAGAAACATTAAAATTGATTTTAGTGCTTTGTCGGTTCAAAGCAGAAATAAAACTTGAGTGCTATGTTTTTGTAAACATGTGAATAGAATAGTGCGTACGGATAAAGAGTAGAAAATAATGTGAACATGTGTTTTGTGGGAAAATACATTGCTTACTGATAAGGATTACTTGTAATTGGCCTAATTTATGGGAGACTGGAATTGGATAAAAGAGAACTAAAGTACACAGACTGAATGCGGTCGCTTAGCATCATGTATGAAAAATATATGAAAGATAAAGTGAAGAGTGAATAGATTAGGAGTTAATATAGGTCCGTTTGTAGAAAAATCTACGGGATAACGAAAAAGGCGTGAGAAGGTTTGGCCATGTGGAACGTATCAGCGAGTGGAGGATATACGAAGAAGTAACGAAGGAAATGGGTACCGAAAGCGTCTGCGAAAGACCTGGTATGATCAGAAAAACCAAATATTGGAGGACGGCCCTGTTAAAAACTTCAACAACCGAAGAGCGTTCAAGAGAAGATGTATGAAAGTGGACAAAGCAAGTGTGGTGAGCCAGGACAGAAATGTGGCATTCTATTCTGTCTGCTCACCCCTGTTGCGAAACGGCGTTATAGTATGCTAGTTGATTGGTTACGATATGAAAGATAAGCACCGCTGTTTCCATTTTGATTTGACATTTCTAGCAAACCAGAACTTGAAATGGAAAATAAAAGTAGTACATTATGAAGACGACGCTAATAAACAAACAGTAAAAATGAATTTACATTAATTTTACATTACACTAGAACTAAACTCAATTCTCTGAATGTGTTATCATTTTGACAGCTACCACCAGGGAATTAGAATATTGACATCACTAGAAATAAAGTAAATCATGCGAAAAAATATATTTCTCCCTCATTTGTACTACCATTGGCTCCATATAAATGAAGAAGACAGATGATACCAGAATGAGATGACCATACCAAAGTTAATCTTATAACTATGGTGTAAGTAGAATTAGTTATTAAAAAATTGTACAATATTAACTGTGTGCTAAGAACCTATTTTGCCAGCTTTTATAAGAGAGATCGTCAAACATAACAAACATATTTTGATACAAAATTTGCCTCGGTGCAAATTCCAGGATTTTTGAGAAAAAATATTTTTACAGAATTTTATGGAAGAATTTATAAAAAAGGGCGGAAAGAGTAAAAAAAATAACACCAAATTGAACAATTGTGTGAACTAACCGAAAACGGGAGATTTTTGCAAATAATTTCTTCGCCATTCGTTCATACTTTGCGTAAAACATTCATTTCCATCAATTTTTAAGAATTGTTTATTTATTTATACAGTAGATACATAATGTTTTTTATAATAAATTGATTCTATGTTATAACATTTTTACAGACATTATTCTCCCCATAATAAGAGCCAAAGCTCGAGGTTATGGGAGGAGTTTAACTCTATTATGGCAAACATATTATTTTTGACGGTGCCGAGAATTATCATTTTTAGCCCATGTGCAGTAGATTAGAGACCATAAATTACACGAGTGACAGGACATGTCATTGTACGAAAGTGAAACGCAAGCATCTGTTCATTAACAATTAATTAATAAGTAACATAACTCAAAAATATTAATGGTAAAAACCTGATGTAGTTTCAGTGCGACAAGGATTTCTCAGCAGGAACAAAGAATGGAATCAGATTTCCAATTCCCATGCATTCTCCGCCAATTGTAAGTAGGTCACCGAGTTTATAGTCTAGTCTGATTTACTTAAATATCTCCTTTACCTGAAACAGAAGAAACACAATATTATAATTATGTGTATGATATATTGAATATACAAGTCATGATGGATATTATTACAGTATGAGATAACATGGTGAAATATAATAAAGAAAAAAAAACAAGATAAATACGTGATCATGAAGATTAAAACGATCAATATGTCTAATCCCGGGAGGTAACCAGTTCCAAACTACGAGCCGGCTAAACAGACGAAAAGGTCATATCGCCGTGTTTCATTCTGTACAAGTCAATTATTTCAACATGAGGTTCGACACGAGACTACCGCAGACTCCCGGTTATCCGGGATCTGATTAACCGAGATGCGGATTAACCGGGACCAAAATATCAGCTATCCGTCGTGTCCAAAAATGATTACTAAAAACGTTTATATAGTTTTAGTGCTTTGAGGGTTAGTTGAGTCCAGTTGTTATGGTAACTTCTTTACAAAATAGGGCAGAATTTATAGCAGCAGCGTTACAAAATTTTTCCCTTTCCTTTTTCATTTCTCTGAGTGATACAATTTTCATTTTTTTATTGAATGAAAAATGATTGTGCAAAAAAAAGTAAGTATTTGATAACCTCTCAATATACGAAAGCAGAGATGACCAATTTTGATGGTCATGAATGATCATTCCTAGTAGGTGAATAGAAATATTTATTTATTTATTTAATATAAAAGGGTCTTCAGGCGGTTTGGGCATATTGAGCGAATGAATGAGGAAAGAATAGTAAGAAGGATAAATGACGCAAGTGTTGACGCCGCCAGAAAGGGCGGCAGCGAAAAACTTGGCAAGACCACATTAACCAGATCCTGGAAGACGGTCCTGTTAGCCACTCGCTCGCCCTACATTTTAACATGTCAGGATTTCCCCTGAATAAACGGCCGGCCGCGCGCCGCGTCTCTTGTTACCAAGAATTTACCGTAATTGCGATATTTTCTATGCAAGTGCAGAAAGATTAGAATTGTTTGTCATAGATAAATAGATAACATAGAATTTTTTTTGTTTATTTTTATCTTGATAATTTTTAAAAAAAATATTTAAATACATAATAAATAAATATTTAAATACATTTTTGGACGTGATTGCTTTAAGGGGGAATACCTACCTAGACATTTTGAAAAAAATCGATTTTTAAATTTTTGCATTATCCAGCGATATCCATTGCAAGTCTTATCCAGCGTCATCGGGAGAGCGTCCTATCACCGCGGGGGTGGAGGCCGAACTGATTATTTCTTCCGAGGTCGCAAATTATATGCACTTTGTTGTGGAGCGTTCACTTCTTCCACGATAGAGGTCACCAGTGTGCACTATGTACTAATTACATCTTCGGGCTTTTCTGTGACGTCTCTTAAAGGTGGAATCAGAATCGTGAGAACAGGGCGCCAAACACATAATAGTTTGTAAATCCAAGCAGATGACGCTGGATAACACCAGCGAAACGTCGAAATTTGCTTCTCAGAGAAATATACGGTTCGTATAAAATATCCGCTTCATTTAACAAATAAATATATCTAACGACCGTAATAATAACCTTAACTCTTTAATAATATTTTTCTTGTCTACAAAAATATGTTGATAGGTATTTGCTTCTACGCGGAAACGATCCATATTTATATTCACATGCACACGGCTACACATCTAATGCTTACAACATGTTATACCACATCGCTTCGGTTTCATCATACTCGAGAACATGTGGGTTGCTTCAAACGGAACATCTGAAGGCGCTTTCCGGTTGGTAAAACTTATCGCTTTTTTCTAGTTTTCATAAACAAGATTTTCAAGCTAAAATCTGCTTCTGGTTTCGCGGTCTTTTCCCCCTTTTAGTGATGTTTATCTTCCCGTCTGCCGAGATTATATTATTCCACAACACTTTCTGGAATTATCCAACACCGAGATGGTCCTTCCGGCTTGTGTAATATTAATGAATTTGTTGAGAAAACAATTAATACCGTTACAAAGGGAAATTGTTTGTTCTGTTGGTACGAGTTGAGTATTTAATTAACAAAAGTATTAATACAAACAATGGAAATGATTTAACGCGAAACCATGGAAAAAAATATTTTACATGTTCAAATAATTATCAAATGCCTGCCTAATCAATGCTTGAAATTAATTATGTTTTCTATTTATCACCAAAGGCACTGGACCCGAATTTAATTGGAATCGCTAATTCACGATAATTTCGCATTAATCACTCGTCTGTGGAACACTTTAAACTCGTCATTCCAGAATATTCGCACGTCTGTCGTCGCATATATTCACTATCGAACGCTCGGTAGGTATTGTCTTAATTTACTGTCGCTGGTCGCACTGGATCGCCGCTTTGCTTCTTGTCTCTGGTTTCGCTTCTATGTAATAGCTGAAATGTCACAACGAAACTGTTTGTCACGATGGCGTCGTCGCACTTTTATATATTTTCGGGTTTCCAGATGTTTAGCGAATCTAATAGTTAATTATAGACCCTTAGAGTAATTTCTAATTTACTGTAGCATGTCCAGAGTGCTGAATTAGGTGCAATTCCGTTTGGACAGCAATAATGATGGATAATTTAAAAAGCGCCATTTTCGTTAGAAATTAAACTCAATATTGCTTTACACAAAACTGTTTAGATCTAGATTATTATTTAAAATTGTTTACGAATTTAGGGATACGATTTTTTTAAATTGTGATTTTTCAAACATTTTTCAAATAATATTCGCTTTGCACTGTTCCGTATCAAGGAGGAATAAGATGTTATTAATAATTTATTTTTAAATCCTTTGTATCAAGTTTACCGCCGTTTTTGATTTCTTGTGGAAAAAATGCGCAAAATTTGATGTCGATTTTCCTGACTTACCTTCTTTCTGTGGAAACTAAGTATTAAGAAAAATTACGCACGACCGAAATTTATCGACGACAACACTGTGGAACACTTTGGAATCATCTAGGGTCTCTCGCAACTCTGAAAGGCTCCAAAAGTCTCGAAAGATCGAGAAAGACATTTATTTACCTATAAATACAAGGGCGTCACACGACACGGCATCAGTCATTCGTGACATTGGCAATGGGGCGTAGCGCAGTGTGACCAGCGCGTATATTCCAGCGGTAATAATAAAGGAAGTTCCTACAGGCGGGCGAGAAGGTTTTCTACGTGCGAATATTGAGCAGAATTCGATAGAAAGTGATCGAAGAAATAGACTCAGTTGTGATTAGAATTAATAAGTGCGAATTAAGTGTGTGAAATATTCTGGAAACATTCAGTAATTATAAATTTAAGAACAATTCTTCGATTTATCCAGTGACTTTTTGCCCAATAATTAAAAGTTTAATTGTTTTAGTGTTTTTCATTTGCTTTCCATATCCACGTCCCGTGACAGAATTGAGGATAAGATCTGTACAATAATTAATGAATGTTGAATGATAAAATGATTTAATATAATTAATATAGGTATAAGTATCTAGAGACTGTTAACATAGTTGGAATATTCAATCAATGTTAACGGTGAATTATGTTTGACAATGAATTAATTTGATTAATTGGTAGCGTAAATTTGATTGATTTCAAATAATTTGTTACGGTGCGCGACTGAAATTTAAAAAAATGTCCGCAGTAATATTAGGCATAGCACACTAATAAATGGCACGCGGTAATTGTATAGATTTAAACAGAATACATTAATAATATATTTGAATGAATATTTGACATGATTATAATTAAACTTTGTTTATATGACTATAATTAAACAATTAAATTTGTTTCAACCGCTAATTTTATTTTTAAACACTCAAATTTCACAATAAAAACTAAAACAGATAAAATTCAATCATAGATTAACCATCAGTAAGGAAGCAAAAACATAAACAATCAAAGACAAACGTAAGAATTAAGCATAGATTAACCATCAGTAAGGAAACAAAAACATAAACAATCAAAGACAAACGTAAGAATTAAGCATAATTAACCATCAGTAAGGAAACAAAAACATAAACAATCAAAGACAAACATAAGAATTAAGCATACATTAACCATCAGTAAGGAAACAAAAACATAAACAATCAAAGACAAACGTAAGAATTAAGCATAGATTAAAAATCAATAAAGAAACAAATGCATAGAACAATCAAGATATACATAAAAAATTGTTGATTTTAAGAGAATTTTAAAAGGTGACAGTAAGTAAAGTGGGTTTGATTACTTATTATGTTTAAATCACTATTAATGCTTTTTCTAATATCTAATTTTTCTAACCCTACATCACTGGTATTTGTATGTAAAATTTTATTATTTATTTAATTAGTGGTCGAAACAAAGTTAATTGTTTTAATTATAATCATATAAATATGTTACCACAAAGTGATTTTGGGTTTATTGAAGAATATTTGACAGTTTTAATGCAAATACTCAGCGGGTATTCATTTCAATAAAATATATAATAAATGTTGTTTTCGCCTATTCTCAGATAACAACATAGTTATATATCCTAAGACAAAATAAACTGGACGTGCGAGTAGTTATTTATGTAAGTAAGTGTAAAGTTTCTTCGAGAAATATCGAAAAATCTGTCAAATGTCAATATTTCTATCATTATTGCGGAAATATTATAGTTTTTTTTTTGCATTACAGATTTCTCCATTTATAATGCAAGTATATCTTGGAGTGAGTACCTATATGGAGGCGATCCGCTGCTTGATGCTTTCAATGCTATCATTATATACATCGACATGATCGCTCAGTTCATTTAGGAGTTGCACACTACGCGTTATGGTGTGCTTATTCATTACGTCCGTTCTGCATTTTGGGACATGAAATAGCGCATGACCTCGATTTCGCAAATAATTATTTGGTACAAACAGGGCATAATTCTCTAGTAGGTTCGGGGCATCAATTTTATTTCTTAAAATTTTAACCCCCAACATGACTAGACCCTCCTGTCTGCGCGACTCGAGTTATCATTTTATTTAAGTTGTATTCAAGCAAATGAATTTTTCATAATCGATATAAGTTACTGTAATAATAGTTCAACTTTTTGCAAAAAATAAGTTGAAAATATTGAAAAAAAAATGTAAACTTTTATATTGCATATCTTCATAACCATTGATATTAGGTCACGGTTGCTTGAACATTTTACATTCATAACATAGGCAGGAATCTACCGGCCAAGTTTCTGCTGCTAGCTTTGCTGGTAAAGTATATGTATCGAGACCGCAAATATTTTAATGCATGTTTGAGAATTATCATCTTCATATTAAACATGAATATCTCAAGCGCATATTTAACCACTCAAGGCCAACATATGTATGTGATATAAAACTGTACTGAGTATATATTTCTATAAATCAACATTCTCTAGGTAAGGCGCAAGTCGTGAAGACGTTAGTTTTACGAAACAAAAAAATATTTTATAAATGTCAGAGATTTTTAATATCCAACTCTAACAATGCGGCACGGGAGAGCTAATAATGGTGTGGTAAATTAAGCCACGGAGTGAAAAGTTCAAATCCATTGACTTCAATCGTCACAATTTCTCTTTGGCATCTATAATTATCGAGAAAGCGCTTTTCAATATCTCAAGTCGCAGAACGATCTTTGGTGATAACACAAATCACTACCCACGTTCAAATTACTCTTGCCGTTTGTAAGTTGGTCACACTTTTAATAGCGCAAGAAATATGAACGCATATTTCGAATAAAATAATTCTATGACGAATTTTGTCACTTCATTGGGTCTGAAAAAAGATTTCTCCCTGGAAGTTCGTTGCTTCAAAAAATTTAACCGAACTTTGCGTATCTAACCTACGTAGGTACCTACCTATTTCATGTGTTTCTTTTCTTCTCAATAACAATTTTATTCGATCCCGGAAAGTAGGTACCTAATAAGTATTCTTTTTTGTCATTGTTGGCAGGCGTAGTATTGAAAACTTTTCTTGTTTCCGTTTGTTCGCTTAGCGTGGTAACGTAAAACAAATAATTATTGATGAATATTGGGGATCAATTTGTATTTTAGTTGTTATCTTAAATACACATATATATAAGAAAAACAAAAACTGTTCACATAATTGTTTGATGAACAAATGACTTAAAATCTTCAACAGCCTACCGAAAACACTATAAAATTCAGAACAAGCCGGCGCCACACTATGCGGATTTTCCGCTGCATCTTTTCAGTCGTGGAACGTCGCTACATTCTTTTCATACAATATGCGCTTATCAAACACACTACGCGGATGATCGGTCGACCCGTTTGATTGGTCGATTTGACGCGGCGGAAGATACGCGCAGTGTTGCGCCGGCCCGGCCTAAAGGAGTTTTAACCGAAATGCGAAAAGTTTATGAAAATCTTTTGAATGAATAATGATACTTTAATCTAACAATGAACAAAATAAACAGTAAAATATAAATAATAAATAAATATATGAATTAATCCTCGAATGATTGTCGTCAATACTGACGGGTTATTTCAAGTGTTTTATGCAACTATATTGTCACTTTTGTAACTTATTGAAGTGTTTCTCTACCATTTAAACTTGATTCTATACAAATAATTTTAATCTAAATTCCTGCAATAAATTAAACAGGAACATATACAAATTTTGTAAAATTCTCAATCCTAAATACATAACTGCGAATTAATTAAAAATACCCGAAATTTAATTCTTGGAATATCATATTTATATAGAATACCACATTTAAATCAAATCGTAAATCTATCCTCTTTTTTATATGTATTTATTATCTGTCATTAGTGTTTGAACATAATTCTTTCATATAATCATGCAGAAATACGAAATTCTTAATTCTTAAATTAATTCTTAAAATTAGATAGCACCTCTTTTCAATACTTTTGATTTAAATACAAGTTGTTGAATGAAAAATATTTAGATTGACAATACTCTCATAAAGCGAAACTCAGAAAATTGAAAAAAAAGTGTTTTTATTTCCATGTGTTTCTGTATATAAGCTTCTATAAAACTACCTCTGAAACAATAAAGTCGACTTTAGTTGTAAATTAAGTCACCACGAAAAGCCCTTTTTATTTTAGCGGAATAATATATAGCCTAAAGTTACCATGAAAATCCATTCTAAATATCGGTGAAAGAATTTTTGAAATCGGATGAGTAGTTTCGGAGGTTACCACACACATCTAAACTTACAAACTTTATCTCTTTATATATAATATTAGTATAGAATAATCATTAGGGAGTCCAATCCCAGCTCCGTTTAGGATATTTATGAATTCTAGAGATTAGTAACTATAACTTGCAAACTTTACCTCTTTATATGTATAGATAAAGAAACTAATGCCTTAATATTAGGTCCTTACATATGAAATTGACGTCTAGTATGGGAGGAACATAAAGCCGATTTTTTTAATTATAATATATTTATTTAATCAAAGTATGTACCATTGCTCTCTATACACTTTTGCCATCTCATAGGTAGTTCATCGATCCCTTTACTAAAAAAACCATTCGGACGGGAATCAATAAAAACTTTGAAGGCGGTTTGGACTGCCCCATCGGAGTTGAATTTTTTCCTTTGCAAGGAGTTTTCCAAATTTCGAAAAAAATGGTAATCTGTTGGGGCAAGGTCCGGAGAGTACCGTGGATGTCTTAGACATTCCAATTGAAGCTCCTCTAATTTGGTAGCCGTCTGTTGTGCAGTGTGTGGTCTAGCGTTATCATGAAGCAGCAGTGGCCTAGAGCGATTAACCAGCCTCGGTTGTTTAGCAGCTAGCTTTTCCATCATGGTTTGCAGTTGCTGACAATAGACATCTGCCGTAATCGTCTGGCCAGATTTAAGAAAGCTGTAGTGAACGACACCAGCACTAGTCCACCAAACGCTCACAAGTAACTTTTTTGGAGTCAATTTTCGCTTGGGGCATGGTTTGGCTGGTTCGGCAGGGTTCAGCCATTGCGATGAGCGCTTCCGATTATCGTACAGGATCCACTTTTCATCACAGGTAATGATTCGATTTAAAATCCCTTCATTATTGTGCCGGTTGAGTAATGCAACGCAGCAGTCAACGCGCGTTTGTTGATTTGCTTCACTCAATTCGTGAGGTACCCACCTTTCAAGCTTTTTCACCTTACCAATTTGCTTCAAGTGGATTAAAACAGTTTTATCACTAACACCGCAGCCTGCAGCTAACTCGGATGTGGTTTGCGATGGATCCGCTTCCACAATAGCCTTCAATTCTTCATTATCAACTTTGGTCTCCGGCCGTCCACGGGGCTTGTTCTGCAGGTCGAAATTTCCAGAACGAAAACGTTGGAACCAAAAACGCACTGTGTTTTCTTTTGCGGCACCGTCGCCATACACATCATTAATCCTTCGAGCCGTTTCTGCAGCACTGGTGCCACGGTGGAACTCGTACTCGTAAATAACGCGATATTTCAAGTTTTTCATTTTGTAAACTGAGTGACGCAAAGAAAAAAACAATTGAGGAAAAAACAAAGAATTATAATTTTCAAAACACAAATACATGAGTAAATAGCTGTATAAATTTGGATTTGGAATTCCTAACCAAAGAGAAGATATTTGAGATCAAATTTGCCAGTACGGCAAAACGCCAATTTCATATGTAAGGACCTAATATTTATTATTATATCTGTTGAATTGGACGTATCGAATGAATGTCAATGTTCCACTCAATTGTGTGGTTAGTTGGAAGAAATAGCCAACTGACAATAAACCCCCCATTGTAATAATATGTATACAAAAAATGAATAAGTAAATGTTTGCCTGTCTGTCTGTTCTGTAAATAATAATTCTCTGACTCCGATCCAAATTTTGCTTAGTTACACTTCAGAGCCTGCGCAATGACACCCTCCTGATGTGTATTACATAAAGATGTAATTTAAATGTTTAGTGAATTAATTCAATCACCAGAGTGATCGTATCATGTGATGTACAGTGTGTATGTAGTAAAACCATCGAGTTGAGGGGTGAGTGATGTGTTGTGTTTCAAGCCTAATCTACCCTGACGAGAACCATGTGTCTCTACTCAGGGAGCAATCTCAAGAAGCAGAATCGAGGGAAAAATAGATGAGAGGGTGTGGGAAGATTAAATGTCTGGACGCACGGGAAGAGCGCTGGAAGATTTCTGGGTAAGTGGCTAATGAATAGTATTTTATTCCAGAGACGGCTGACGTTTTAAATGTGTATAATTAAAAGGGTAAAAAAATCCTCATTTTGAACAAAAATACAATATAACACATTTTTAAATTGTACACATATACAGTCATTTAGTTAGTATACAGGAATAAGCAGTTATTCATCGGTCCTGCAAATTGTTGAAATTGTGGGTTATATAAACCCTTATATCATTCCGTATTCGATATGATTTAAAAAATATTAATATGATTAATTATTTCGTGGTGTGATATTTTAAATAAAATATATATTATCACTAAATTTGTACAAGACGCATAAAATAATTAATAATTATTATTGTTTGTTATCATGTACACTTGTACATAGATGGGAAGTTCTGTTCTTCCCAAAAATAGTGGTGAAACATTAATAACTCTTAATAATTGTGAGCATGTTATACAATGATCGATGGGGTTAGAAAAAAAACATATTTCTACGCCAAAACAAAAATAATGTGCACGAGGAAGATTTTTGAATTCCTTTAAATTAAAATTTTAATACTTCCGCAAACTTTAGACGTATTTAAGGGGTCTATTTATGTAAATGACTGTTGTGAGCTGCTTCTGGTCGACAAATATTGGAAGAGCAAATTGGTGAACGGCAAAATATGCGGGTAATTACTGAATGCTTTTAAGTTAAGAGCAACAAAAACAATAATAACGCGAGGTTCGTCGCTTTAAAGTTGAGCGCAGGAGTTGAAGGGAAAGACAAACTAAGTAGCTGATGAATGCACCATTCTTTAATTCATATATATTTATATTATTAATATTTTAAACATTAAGTTTGTAGCTAGACATTTTAACAAAATGTTATTAATGTTGGTGTATCATCACTAAAAAATATTTTTTTTGTCTACCGGTTTCGAGAAGCAACCCGTCTCTTTGCCAGGACAACCCTACACTAGCATGTAAATATCACTACACACCACCACACATTCACAAAATAGTCGTCATATGCGTACTACAGTGCATGTTAGCCTTTAGTTAGAGTAACACGCAAGTGAAGAATAATTTGTGTAGGTGTTGGTGTGTAAATAATGCTATGGTTGCGGTGTTTACTGACATTTACATGCTAGTGTAATGGTTGTCCTGATGAAGAGACAGACGGGTTACGTTTTGAAACCGGTAGACATGAAACTAATATTTAGTGGTTATATAATAACAGAAATAAAATTTTGTTCATATTTATTCATATTACAAATTTTATTTTCTAACTTTTAATTATAATTTACAATGCATAAAAGCATTTCATACATTGAAAGATTTAGCAGTCACTTCGTGATGCAAAATTTTAATTTAAAATATAATCTTTATTTAAACATTGTAACACACAACGTGAGTTATTAATTACGACTAGTTTGAAGATGAGCAATCCTTCTCAGCAAGGATTGATGAGAAGGATTGCTCCTCTCGAAACTATAGTAGTAACCAATAAAAAATATAATATATAAAAATATAATAAAACTCGCATCTCATCATCATCAAATCACTCGAATTTTAATAGATTCATTCATCAGTGACCTGCTATACGTATTTTTTAAATATTATGTTGGCAGGAATATAATTGCAGTTAATGGTTTTCAAATTCAAATGCATTTTTCTCATCTAATAATTAAGGTTACTAATCGATATATTAGAATATATTAAGATCAGCAAATTTTTGCATAAGTTTATTTATTCCGGTGGTGCAAAAATCTAATGTTACCAAAATACAGACTGAAAAATGCATTTCAAAATTATATCAATATATGGATACTGGATGACGTGGCATTTTCGTTGAAAAAAGTGTTTGAATTCAGAAAAAAACTCAATTATTTTCTTATCAACTCAGATTTGAAAAGCGCTAAGTTGCAGCACTAGACCGGAAGTAAAAATGTACCAGAAAAGTCCTAGAACAAATGAAGCGCCATAGCCATCCGCCTCGTTACAGACGAGCTTATTACATTACCCCGGCTACGTACTGATTACGAATAGAGTCGGTATGCATATTTAACTGTTAAGATGTCCTGCTGCGCCGAGACTGCACGGGACTGCCACTGACAAGTATGCCAGTGCCGGATTAGCCATATAGCAGAAATGACAGAATGTAAGTTAAATTAGTATATACCACTACCAGATTTGAGGTCTACCGATTTCGAGACGTTCCCGTCTCTTCGTCAGGACCAACACAACACTATTACGTTCACAACACTATGCACCACAACCATAGTACTGTTAAACTTTCACCAATATTTATCACATGCATGTTAATCTTTTCAAGTACTAATATGCACGAAATTGCCTATAGAACGAATTCAGGAGAGACTCCGAGGAAGGGGGAGTGAGAAGGTGCGGGGTTTGAAGTAGGTGTTACCGAATCTTTTGTAAAAATTAAATTGAACAAAGGGCTGTATGGAAAATTGATTTGGTCATTTATTAGAGGTGCTTTATTATTTACAGCTTTCCTAATATAATTTTTTAAAATTATTTAATTTTAAACCTTCATTATTGGAATTAAATATTTTCAGCCGTCAAATTTATAATGATTTTCTATGAGATGGTTTTAAAATTCAGAAAAATGTTGTTGTTAAGAGACCTCATATGTTCTTTATTTTTTTATAGAAATTACAAGATTTCCTTCCAATATCATGCGATGGACACGAGCTACGTGTCAATTGGTAGTTAAAATCTACTCATCACACTTTTTCAGCAGATTTTGTAGAAAATCAAACTTCTAAACAAAAATTTGAAAAGCAAGTGTTTATCGTCATAATTGGTAACATACTGTTTGCCTTAGCTAAACGCACGGAAGCGAACCATCTAGTGACTGGTGTATTTGGAATACTTCGGAAGTTAAAATCTCTTACAGCAGAAGAGATGTTGAAAAGAACTCCGAATATCGTCGGGGCTTACCAAGACGATTTAGGAGAAAGCCTAGGCGAAAAACTTGTGCAGATTGTCGAACTACTTTACAGATGTGGCTGCTAGTGACAACAAAAAGCACGACTCTTTGGAACTCTACAATTATATAGTGGAAAATTGATTAGAGTCTTGTTTCCTAAATTTACTTGCTTTAATCATTACTGAGAGCAGCGAAAATGTTATTTTTCCACATAAAGGCGAATAAAAAATGAATTTAGGAACTTGGTGAGACAAGATCGTCTAAATAACCTCTCTTCAATGAACATTTAATGTGATTAACGTAGAAAAATTGATTCGACTAGTATCACTAAATTTGATCAAATAAAAATGAGAAATGACTGTTTGTAAAGATAGGTGTTTTATTTTATACTAGCTGTAATCCGTCAAAAATGACGATACTTTCACATGTCGGTTCATAATTACTTATTTATAGCCGAAACCCATGAAATTAACTTTCATCAAAATATTTGAACATTTTTTTAATTTCCCATGCCGGCAGTTAAATGTACTATTCTAAACCCTGGCGACTGGGCGGAACATGAAATGGTACGCGTCTTTGCGAAATCCTATATGTACTGTATTTTTGACGGGTAATGCGGGCTCGGCGATATCAACATAGCTATCGTTGTCGTCTTTGCTGTTTTTCGTCGGGTTTGCTGGCCCGGGTTTCAAGCCCCATCTCCGGCCGTTTCATTTCGTTTTTTTTTGCCGTGAATTTGAACGAAATTACGGACGTTACACGAAGTTACGAGGACAGACAGAAGGACGGACATATAATGAAATTATTATGTTTGATTTTAAATCTTGATACAGACCCCGCGCCGGCTTAATCCGGCACTGCAAGTATGGCAGTATGTTTAAGGACGCCATTTCCTCGGTTGGTTTGCTGGAAAATCTAGAGACATTATGAGCAAATGTTTAATATTGATCTAAATCCCTGGCCGTCGAGCGGGGATTTACATGCTCCATGATTGCCAGCATGATATTGCATGCGTTGCACAAAATTATGTTCACGGTCGTGCGACGTGGCCATCATTGTTGATTGTGATTTGAGAAATTATTGTACATTTGTCCCATGAACCAAATGCCAAGCTCGCAAAGGAGCGTTTATAAACCGGGCTGATGTCGTTAAATGTATTTTCTTTCGATGATTTAGTTTTCAGTATACAGTAAAGGTTCACGGTCCAATGACAAAAGGCCCACGTGAAAAAAATCCAACCGACAAAATTACAAAATGTTTTTTTTTTAATGAAAGAGCTTCAAATAAATGGTAGGTAGAGTTGCCGGCAAACTTCTTGAAATTCTTTGGCGTAGTGGGGGACTGCGCAAAAGACAAAATTTGGGTCTCTTTGGTAGAATGGTGCATGCGCAAACTTCCCCCACTACGCCGTAAAATTTCAAGATGTTTGCTGGCTACTGTATAATGAATCGGATATCAAATCAAGCTAGAGATATTAATTGAATACATATTATAAATATAAAAAAATTAATTATTATCAATTGAAATTAGAAATTACATTTCTATAATTGTAAATCAAACTAACTTACTATTATGAATGGAGACTAGTTATAACTGTGCATATTGTTATTATAAACAACCTGATAGATATTTTTTATGGTAGAAATTTGATTTTCCCTCCAAAGGGCCAGTAAAAACTCTTTTTATATGGGTGTAGGTAATATATTGATAAGATAATAGTGTAAAATATTATTAATTTTTTGAATTACCTTTACAAATTAAATAAGTTAATAATAATGATAAATAATGAATTGGTGATGGTAGTGAAATCATTGAATAAACTATTTAAAATTTCTTAAAAAAGTATCCGATCAAATCAATAGACGAAAATAATCCATATAAACTTTTGCGAATTATAACAAAAAATGCATTTAGGATAGTGTATATATATATACCTACCACAGAATAATAAATATTAATACAATAAAATAAAATAATAAAATAAAAAGTGCAGTATGTGCTTTTAGCACATACGATTATATACAGATCCTGGCAACTTTGTTTCCTAGGGCAGTTATAAATGTGTACTGCACTATTGTTTAATAGGGCAGAATTTGAGAAAGATCATGCTAAATATTTTCGTCCCTTGATTTGATTGTCTACTATTTTTAAGAATTTGCTAAAGAGTATATTCGATCTTTTCTTCAGCATTAACAATTCATTTATTTATTTAAAGCTCTTTCATTGAAAAAACGATTTTGACATTTTGTTGTCATTGTACCTTTGTCTAATGTCGCGTGGGCCTTTTTTCATTTAACCATTTCTCTTTTAACCAAGTGTCTGTAGATATTTTGACGTGGAATCCAGTATTCTCTGTGGTTTTGGACGATAAAAAGTTATTAATAGCAAGAAAAAAATGGCGGACAACCAACGTCGTTTTCATCATAATATATTGAATGAATCCCACGCATCTGTTCATATCTAACATTCTTACAATAATTGTTATAGATAGTTATCATTACATTAATAATTATAGATAGTTATCATACGACATTTGAAAAAACAGAGGTTAATGACAAATGTAAAAGTACTTGTAAAACAGATATAAATATCTGTAAGATTTTTTAGATTGCTCAATCGCTTAACAGAAAAAGAAAAATGAGAATTCAATTGCTATAATAAAGCGGTATCATCATTCTCTGACTACACCCATTAATTCAAATAAATCAAACATGAAATATCAAATAATACATCGTAAACTAAACATTATATACTAATACTACATAATACAGAAGGCAAATTACATTTAATATAATGTAATTTGTTCACGTCAAAGACGCCCTCGCAAATCAAGGTCGTATTGATATTAATCAATCAGGATGGTATAATAATATATAATAATTAAATACAACTCTAATGGTATAAATATGTATACCCAAATTGTGAAAGAAGATATAATAGTTATAGCGACTCACAACGATATAAAGACCGTAGTATGAAATTTCATAAACGTCGTAAATAATGTTTCGTTTGACAGAAAGACTGCCTAGACTTGGCGGGAAACAAAAATACATAGCATTAAGTGTTGCCGTATGGAAAAAACAAACGTAAAAAAATCACCATAGAGAGATTTCCAGAGCTTAGGTACCTACGTGCATGCATCGTACGTTACTTTATTCCCCCCGGATAATGGTGCAGTTTGAACGGAACACTCGATTAATGTATTACAGAGTAAAGACAAAGAAAGGAGGATTTTCCCGGTGCAGTTCACTCGAGATGGATTAATTTCTAGAAACTAATAAATCGAGAAATACGTTTTGATTTTTGCCCGAGAGGATCATGATTTCAACTGAGATGCAAGAATTTATTTAATACTACATTACAGACTAGATTTGTGATCTAATAAAATCACTTTTGAGGCATCTGTGTACGATAGAAGAATTAACAAATTAGGATCGAAGGTAAATCTGTTTAAAGCATAATCGACATAATAAAGAAAGGGTGTAATGATTTCGGCAAATTTAATAAATAAACGGTGTCCGCGAAAGACCTGGCACAACCAGTTTGTTTGTTTGTTTGTTTTTTTTATTTATCTTCATCTTGATACATGACATAGGAAATGGCTCATCTCACTAGGAAGAACCTGTGCCGAGATGAGCAGTTGACAATATAGTGAGAACAAAACAAAATACATACTACATAACTATAAGATTAATCAATTAATTGAGGATATAAATATAAAATGTGGATAATAAAACAGTATATATTATATACTTAATATAAAAGCAGTAGTGAATCAGATATTTGAAGACAGCGCAGTTAAAAGCTGTTATGACGGTGAACGAAGCAAGAATGTTTGTGGCGATGTGTCTGCTTACCCCTGCATGAAATGGCATTCTGGTTCAAATTTAAAAAAACTTATAGGTAATAATTATATTTAAACTAATTAATTTTTAATATTCGACATAAGTTACGTTCAAAACAGAAGATAAGCCAGAAAAATTAAAAAAAATGCAAACTTTGAAGTCGTTTATCTACATCACTATTGATATTAAGACATTTCAATTAAATTAACGAAGGGTAGATATTTTAAACATTACCCTCGACTGGCTTAATGTAGAAAATTTAAATAAAATCTTGACAGTATAAGTTTTTCGACTTTCTCATCAATCACTGATTACATTATAGACTAACTTCGATAATTTCTCACAAATAAATCCAGTGCGATCACGATTATCGAACAGACATTGAGAATCCACGACACGCGGCAAAAGTAGACTAAAACTAACCTGAAATACTCGAGTTTTAATTGACATTTCGGGTCACGGAATATTTATAGTCCGCGAAGGAAAAATCCCACAGCGCTCGGTCCGCCCAGAAACGCCCGGTAAATGTACATGGATATGTAAATTAGATTTATGTTTTCAAAAGAGGAGAAAAAACTGCATCGGTACCGGTGACCTGCTTTGTAATCCGGACCGCGGGCTGTCCGCAAAAAGATCGGATCGCGGCAGGAATGCTAATTTTTTCGGACGCCATTTTAAATCCGCAGTGGTCCGCACTCAATTTTCACACATTGTCAATAGTTGTTTGATCAACCAGCAGTTGTACGCACGAGGACCTATTTATGTACACGTAAAATTTCTACGAGAAAAGCCAAGACATCTGTCAAACGCCAACACGTCCATCATTATAGCGGAAATATTGACTTTTATTTTTTATTTATTTATTTATTTTATTGTTTATTTACATTTACATTAGTTAATACAAGATACTAATAACTGCCACACTAGGTAAAAACCTGTTCTGTGGCAGTTATTCTCATATGGTATTTATGCAGTAGTAAAAAATGACAATTAAAAAATCTAAATCTAAAAGAAAATAAAATATACCTACATGGTGTTAAAATATATTGGGTGTTAGTTTTGTTCATTAATTAAGATAAATTATATACGAATGTGAGAAATATGAGAAATGTGTGTGGAAGTGTTTTATATGATGGCCCAGGGATTACAACTTGTGTAAGCTAGCTTAAGTGATCACTCTACACAATGCAACGTTCACAAATTCTATCGTAAAAACATCCACACATTATCAAATTTTTGAAAGTTCTATATATGTTTAAATCTGAGAATCTTTCGTTTATTTGAATGGACTATTCTAGAGACATCTATGGTCTTTATTCATGAACTATTAAAAAAAGATTTTCGCAGCTGGTAATGATACTTGTATACTTTTAAAGTGGATATACTTTTATAATATACTTTTTAATGTATAGGTACATGAATTACGAATTATTTAAACATATGTACTAGAAATGCTTGAAAATCAGTACTTTCAATAGAGATATTATATAAAAAGACTTTTCTCGTATTCATAGCTTCGTATTTATGAGACTTCTATAATTATCTTAATTAATTAATCATCTCTTTGGGGACAAAATCCAGTAACTACGTTCTTGGAACATATCTACATATAAAAATATTGTTAGTTTTGTCCGTTTTTTCCAAATGAAGAAGATAAGAGGACACAACCATACAAATTACAACAAATTTGTCAATAATGTATTCTGCTTTATTATTTACAACTTCATGCCGACGCTCTAAAAGTCTTTCGATGCGATAAGAAAACCTTATCGCAGAGTCGTGACTTGAAGAATTCTTCATACAAAAATAAGGATTTTTCGAAAGTGCTCACTTTTGTCTACCAGACATTTTGAAGGCCTGTAATTAAATAAAATAATAAACATAACGTAAATACAATACGTTGTAGAGCAGAAAATTTTCATTCGATTGAAGTATAATCGTTGCCAATTTGTCTTACTTTTTGTGCGCATTTCAAAATTTGAAAAAAAAATTGGCACTACCTATGTTACATCGATAACCATTGTTTTTAGACTCTAGTGATATTATATTTCTTAATTTTATATCCCCCGAAGTAGGAATGGCTATTGTTATTCATGTTAACAAAACCCTGTCACGCAGTACAAAGGGTTGAAAAATAAAATAACGGTGGATATCAATGTGACATTATAATTATTATTTCCGTCTCTTAACAAATTACAAACGCAAGATTTAAAGTATCTCTTTACGTATTGTTTAAGGTTTCATATTTTTAGGTTGTGAATTATTTAGAATACATAAACACTATTATATAAGATATATTATAGATGTCCCGGGACAAAATCTAGTAGTGTTCTGAAAAAATTGGACAAACTCAAAATATTCTGACTATTATATAAATTAAAATCTAACGAAAGAGTGGTAACACATAAAACCTTTAAACACGCAAACAGCTTGATGATTGTAATAACTGTATCGTAAATATTTTCTGGTGAAATTTTTGATAGCAGCCATTTTCATTTAACAAAAGAATTTGATTGTTAACAAGATGTTAATGTGCGCTGTAATTAAGTGTGTGAATGTTAATCGTGGTAATTAATGTTTAGCATTGAGTTATAATATTAACAATATTATAGTTTGTTGTTTTTCCAAGATTTTATTGGTATTTTAACGCAGTTGAAGATGTAACTTAATAAGCCATATTTAAGAGAAAAGTTTATCTTAAACTGCAAATTACTTTGTTTGTGAAAGTATGCGTATTAGAAGGTAAATCTTATAACACCTTCCACGACTGGGTAGCGGTGTTTTCGCCTACATTGTAAGATTTAAATGGAATATTTTAGTTTACGTATGTATACTGCTTTTAGGAAACATACATCATTACTTGTCGCCAGACTATCCCGAAAGTTATAAAATATAAATATAATTAATTAATAATTATATTACTTATTATTATAAAGTGATCCATCACAGTACAAAACTCAACTAAATTAATTAACGTAAATAACTGGATGTATTCTCAAAATGATTTAAATACTGTGATGTACCGTTCCGGCAATTACACAATACACACGCACAACGTTTCAAGCCAAATGACCCGTTTGACAATATAGATTATTATGTAAACAGATTATTTTGACAACACTTCCAACAGTGCTGCACGTTAGAAGTTTGTACACAACTTACCTAAATTTTGGCCATAACAATATATGTATAATAATTTACGTAACAATGTCCATCACTAATGCTAACAAAGACGCAAGATGGCGATATTTTCATATCCATTCTCCATGTAACAATACTCCGTATGTCCGTATCATGGCGCATTTTTGTAAACTCTTTCATGAATACATTTACCATAAAAATTATCATTAAAGAATATCGAAATAAGTTTTTTAAACGCATTTTATAATTTTTCTGTTAAATATAAAACAATATTTGTAGAGAGAATTATTTTTTGGATTTATATATATACTACTAGGACGTAAAAACAACAAAAAACAACAACAACAAAGATAAAACTGAAATTCAAACATACATATTCCGTCCCCTAGCACCAGAGCTGGTCTCTTTTTGGGGAGGCCCAGCGAAACATATTACGCATGTATTAATTAAAAATTTAAGTATTATATTATGTATCAATCAAAGATTTAGAGTAAAATTATATTATAATAAACTGTAAGTTATATTACAAAATAAAATTAAAAAATATAAAAATATATATAATGCTTGTTACATTAAAAAATATTTTAGTTATTATTCCCAAACACGTCGTCAGCTCATGTCATAAATTATTTTAGCCGGCTTAAAAACCCCCAATGAACGTTATTCATTTTGATTTGTCGGTAAAGATCTAGTGTGTCATTCGCGGACATGTAACGGTGATGTCAAAGATTTTTTCAATAATTATTATAATAAACCAATTTTATCAATCTGGTCTTGCTCGCCCTCTTAGATATGAGCGCCGCATTTGATACAGTTGACCATCAAATATTGTTGGAGAGGTTGCAGAAAACCTATGGAATAGGTGGTAAAGCACACGATTGGTTCAAATCTTATCTGAGTAACAGATCACAATCGGTGCGCTTTCAAGACTCAACATCACCAACTATTACAGTAAACATCGGGGTGCCTCAGGGATCAGTTCTTGGACCACTTTTGTATATCTTATATACAAGAGATATAGAAAAAATTATTATATCTGCAGGATTATGGCCTCATTGCTATGCAGATGATACGCAAATTTACTTTTTCTGCAAACCGGATGAGACAGAAAAGTTAAAAATAAAAATTGCAAAATGCGTCGAAGAAATAGGCAAGTGGATGGCACAAAATAGACTCACCTTAAATCCATCAAAAACAGAATTCCTATGGGCGGCGACACCTAGAAGGCAACACCTAATCCAGGAATCAATGTCTGTGGATGCAAAATCTGCAGTCAGGTTGTTGGGTGTATACATAGATTCAGATCTCTCCATGAATACACACATCAGCAAAACTGTCAGTGCATGTTTTTATCAACTGAGACAGATTAAAAGTATTCGCAGACATCTTCCCTCTGAGGCAGCCCGTTTACTCATTAATGCATTTGTTGTATCACGTGTGGACTACTGCAATGGTATCTACGCTGGCCTACCGATGTTTCAGCTCGATAGACTATAATCTGTTCTAAACGCTGCAGCACGGATCATATATGGAACGTCAAAATTCTCGCACATAACATCCCTTCTGCGAGAATTGCACTGGCTTCGTTTTCCTGAAAGAATAGAGTTCAAACTGTGTTGGTTGATGTACAAGGCAACTCATAACATGGCGCCTCTGTATCTTCAGGAGCTCTGTATTCCAGACAACATAAATGGGAGACGTCAAACTCTTAGGTCAGCGTCTACTTCAGTGGTGGGAAGGATTGTGGAATCGGCAAGTCAGTTCCAGAAAACTACGTTCAGCGAACGGGCATTTGCGGTGGCGGGCCCCAAAGCGTGGAACTCTTTGCCCTCCCTGATAAGAAACACGGATTCAGAGACTTTATTTAAGAAAAGACTTAAAACGCACTTGTTTACAAAATCTTTCCCAGAACCTTTTTAATATTGTTGTTTTTAACATTGTTTTTTTTTTACTATTTTATGTTTTGAACTGTTTTTCTTTCTCTTTTCTTTTTCATTTTATTTTTCATTTTGTGATTCTATGATTTTAGTATGTAAGAGTTTTTTGTGTGTAAAGCGCCCTTGAGGTGAAATTTTCACAAAAATGGCGCTATATAAATAATCCAATATTATTATTATTATTAAAGTGTTACAATAAATAAATCCCCTTATTTCATATAAAATAACAAACATCGACTCTCAAACGTAAAACTTTGAAAATAGATTTTTTCCGAAAGCTTTTCGACTCCTACGGCTTTTGAGAATGTTTACTATGAATTTTCCCACACACTTACGAGTATCTGATTACTGTATAGACACACTTAGTACTTTTTTCGAGTGCTCCAGTACGCACTGTGTACACATACAAACGCGTACTTATTTCGAGTGATGATCACTTGGGCAGATGCGAGATGTGCCGAATGTTGACCCGATGGGAACACGTTTTAGTAACTGATACCATCGACGCGAAGTCTGTCAATATTTTCGTAATGTCAAGCAAATGTTAGTAAATGTTCCTGCGAACACTTTTACGCCGTGAGCAAGATTTGCAAGATTGAAATCGGCGAGACATTCTCACGAAAATTTTATTGCGGCCGGACCTTTTCCGCTATCCACACTTCTTTTGAATAAAAAGTATTTAGATGTCGTTTGACGTTCACTTCTTCAGGTTCGCTTCTTTATTGTCTCGGTCAAACGTGCAACGGGTAAAGTTGCATCTCAGTCACGCCGGAAGAGCTCCACGGGAATAGACACGACGCGGCCATTTAAAAAAAAATTAAGATTCAAAAATAGTTTAATATACCTATACTATACTAGCCGTGCCCGTCGCTTCGTACTCGTACATTTTTAGTAACTTTTAGTTATATTTGATCAATTTGTGTATTAACCTTAACATGTAGTCGTTCTGAACTTTTCATAGAACTGTTTGAGTTCTACAACTTCTCTGAAGAAAGTATTGAAACTCTCTTATCATTAAGGCCACGTTCGTAAAAAAACGCAGCGCTCGAACATTTTTTTCGTCGATTTTGTAAAATAGGTCACCACGAAAAGCTATTTAATCTTAATGGGATAATATATAGCCTGTTTCTACCCTGAAAGTCCGTTCTAAATAAAGGTGAAAGAATTTTTGAAGTCTAATAAGTAGTTTCGGAGATGACCTCCTACATACAAAGTTACAAACTTTACCTCTTTGTATATTAGTAGGTACACCTCCTTTAAAAAAATTATCAACTTTCTACATAAATATCTGGCTCCCACGGTGGTGCAACCCCTTAATCATTATTAAAACGTGGTTGACATTACCAAAATATACACAGAAAAATCTTTTGATGCTTCTTCTTTTACCTCTTATCCTATTGTCGGGGTCCCTGCACCGCATAGGAGGTTCGAACTCTTCTTATCTTGGGTTTCGCTCTCCACAGAAAAGTACGCTTTAAAATTATATTTGCATTAACACGATGAAAAGACAAATTCATTTAAAATAATTCGGATAAAATTTAGAAAACAATAACCGCAGTTAATTTCCTACCAGTCTAATAGAATACACAGTTGGAATGTTCAATCAACCTTAGGTATATGCAAATTAATCAGATACGTAATTTATATTCAATAATGCAAATTACGTTTGACAATGATTTAATTTGATTAATTGACAGCATAAATTTGATCGTTTTCCGAAATGGATAATTTAAATTAACAACTAAAATTTTAACAGTAAATAATATTACGCATAGTAAACTAATGAAATAGACATATATGTAATATACATATATGTAAATAAAATGCCTTTGTATTATAACTGTCAATTTTTAAAAATGAATCGTGCAAAAAGTAATACAGTTATTAGATTACAGTTATTGCAAACATTTTTATGGTACCTAGAATTTTTTTACCAATTAATATGCTAATGTCAAAAAATCGTGTAATTGGACGGTGGTGGAATCATCAATTCTAATTCACTGTATGTATCAAAAACCGTTTTATATACTCTATTGGATAAAGGCCTTCAACTTTTCTGTCTATTATTGTACATTACAACGTATTTCTGCAAAATTTAATTATTTCTGCATTTTAAGGAGACCTGCCAGCCTCTTTGGTCCTGTCCTGTACCTCATGATGATTGCATTCATCCAGCCATCGTCCTTTCGAAGTTTCCTGTATAAATATTTCCGAATCTGGGAGGCTTCTACAAAATTTATCTTAACGTATTCAATATTATTATTATTAATCCGCAAATGACTTACGGTTTGAGAATATTAATAAGAAATGAAACTGAGAAGGAAAATGTTTAAAATAGAGCCACGAGGACTATTTTAAGAAGTAATAGATATGCAAGAATTTGCTGTGTACAAAAGCAGCTTTAAGTTAATCACAGTTAAGTAACAAATTACATAGAAATGTCTTAGTCCCGACATAAAAAATAAAAAACCACTCAGGTAGTTCCATTTTATACATATGACTAAAAATATGAAATAAGTATAAGGTTGATATATTCACGGAAATATAAGAGGCCGCTATAGCGTAATTAGATAACGCGCCTGCCCCGGATAGGAGGAGATCCGTGGTTCGAATCCCGGTAGCAGCCAAATATTTTTTCATTGATTTGATTTTTCTGTACGTCTTTCTAATTGATTAATAAACTTGGTTTTTATAATATTGAGATTCACACTTCTACGAGAAGTCGGTCACTTCTTAGACTTCCACAAACAAAACTGGCAGAAATTCAAAATAATCTATACTATAAATTTTTCAAAAGCTTTCAAATTGTTCAATGAAATGCCAGCAAGTATGGTGGAAGCAACTATTCTCACCACTTTTAGTAGGTTAAGTGCACAATATGTGATATATAAGTTTGATATATGATCATTATATGTGATGTTTTTATGTTCTTTTATGTTTTTAAAAAGTTTGCCTACTGTAAAAAAATATTTACCACAACTAAATAAAAAATATATATGCACAAACAAATTTAACATGAACTTACTTAGTCTACAAGGTTTTTTTATGCATATTAGTAGAACCATCGCACTCCAAAAGAAAAATAACCTAGGAAAATATCATTCCCATGAATCACAAACATTTCTATGCCCCCCTGTTGCTGTTTGCCATTTATCATATCTCCAAACAGCGGTAAAACATCATAAAACGTGATTTATTTAGACATTCCGATATTGATATCCAAATGTAATTGCTACATAAGTGCATCAAATTTGGCCGTCGACTGACATTAGCAGCCAAATAACGGGAAAACACGGCAAACGTATACGAAAATATTTCTCAACATTCGAAAAGTACATACTAAGTGGTTTTAAGATTATGTGTGCTTCTTCATGCTGCAACGCGGTAAAAAATAATTATTTGTTTGATATAAGTAACTAAAGAATTTATATTAATCTGTTCATTTCTTTTCTTATGTTGTAAAGTATATATCTTGTCTTTTTAAGTACTAACTTTAATACGAAATTAAAATATCATTAGTGTTGAGACAGAATTGTTACATAGAATCACGTGGAATTGCGTAAAATTGACATGAAACCTAAAAATTCTCAAAGAATAATGTGTTTCTCTTCTCATTATATGCGTACAATTGAGGAGTATGAAAGCAAAGGCAGCAATATCCCACTGAAGTTTTTCTGAGATAAATACAAAAAAACTACTATTCTAGGAAATTTCTTTGGAATAAGTTTTTAAAACTTATTGGAAATAAGCTTTTAAAAACAATTTCCACCTCAGTTTTCCTGATATATACATGTATAAATAAATGTTTCACTTTTAAATATGGATATTGCTTTTTTTTGCTTGTATTTACGACCAAACAATGGAGAATGCTGCTTTTGTTATTTACATATGCTGTCTTTGCTATGATGTTTCAATCTAAAATTGACATTTTAGAATGAAGCGGTCATACAACACACTTATATAACTAATAAAGGTCATTCGTGCGTGTACAAATCCTAGAGAATGACTTCCAACGACCGGTGAGTGAGATGTGTAGTGTTGCCAGGAATAAGAAAGGCAATTCGCCCATTTTTAACAATTACCGGAATTAGCAATTCGAGGCGCTTCACGGACGAACACGGCCGTTGAATTTAACGTTTGTTTTAACCGTTGTATAGTCTAAAAGTAGGTGTTATTGGGATTCAGAGTGTCAAGGTCGATTTCGCACATCAATGTCGTATTAAAGTTTTTTTTTTCAATTCGTCTCGTATTTAACAACAATACTTACGCTACTAAAGCTCCCTCTATTGTCTCTGTTCCCTGTCGCATATAATAATTCCTGGAGTTTACGTTATTGTTTGGTTTATATACTTATTATATTAAATATGTTCTTTAGAAATATTGTTATTTTTAGTGGAACAGAAATTAAATTTATCACATCACTGTTTTAAACACATAGAATTGCTCTAATTCTGAAAACTGTACGTAATAGAAACACCATAAATAAGAACATTTTTAAATTAAGCTGTGTCTCGTCATATGTTTGGATATCATTGGAAGCCATAAATTCATTGCACTTCACATTGAAAGAGTTATATTATACATTTAACATATTCTGTTTTTTCACGTTTATATTATTTTTTAGCAGATTTTTGGTGTATATTTGTTATATGTATTAATCACGATCTAAGAGGATATACAAAAGCCTTAAATTCAGAGTTTGATGAAGTGATGAGTTCCAAGTTGATAAATCTATTAAACTTGTTGAGGGCCAAAAAAACATAGATAAAAGAAAATCACCAAGGCCAAAGATTTTCTGAATTTTTTGTGATTTTTCTTTTTACGAAAAAACCATGGAAACATACGTATATTAAAAAAAACACACGCATTCATATTATTTTATCGTAATTGTCGTAATGCAATGATTTTTTTAAATCACTGTTAGTATTCAATTGAATCATAAACCAAGAAAAACTGACAAATATCTCAAAAAATATCGTATATATTTGTGTATACGTGTACAAATAAATCGGAAATCGAAAAAAATAAATTGTATTTCCCGCGCACTTTGTGCGTGACCTTGAATGACGGAATATTTGAATTTCGATTGCGCAACACGCGTTCGGGGGGCCATCTACAACTATTCTATACGATTTTGATGGCAGAAAAACTTCTGTTTTGATTGTTGATTTAAAATATAATCCGTGATGTTTTTGAGTTGAAAATGGAACGTCAGGTCACCACGGGATTTCTCTACTGGGAAAAAATCACGTTTTTCAAATTCGATACGCGGCCGTCGAGAAATAATTAATTTTGTGCCTGTCGCATATATCCGACAGTGGCACTCTGGCCCCTGTCATTGTCTGTCGCACAGGTCCGACGTGGCCCGAGGGGGGCGTTAAGCATATTTGAAGAACGACACATGAAAGAGTTTTGCCGTGAGTTGGTGTTACAATGCAGGAGATTCAATACAGTGTGGAAACATTGTAACGTGTCCTCGAATTACTACTGATAATATAATCTGTGATAAAATGAAATGTGTATGTAGTTTATAAATTTATTTGAAGTAGACAATAGTATTCGATATTGGAATCTGATGTAAGATATATTAAAAGTTGTTAAGTTTGTATAATCTGCGGTCGGTGCCTGCGATTGACAATAAATCTGGTAACCGGATTCGGCAATGAAATTGATGTTTAATTAAACCGGGATCCGCAAAATCAATATATGAAAATACCTTTAGAATGTACCTGTATTGTAATGAAAAATTTAAACGGCATTTTTGCAGTGTTGCGAGATGCAAGTATCCAGAACGTGTTTACACGTGGGACAATCCCTCCGTCGCTCTAACAGCATCACGCAGGAGAGATGATACGTGTTCGCGCTTCCCTACCCGCAACCCCCTGCAGCACGCACGGATCATCCCTTAAAGCGGGAAAAGGCGCATTCAATGCGGATGATGAAGGGAACTCGGCGGAAAAAGAACACAATGAAAAGAAAATTAAGATGGAATAGAGAAAATTAAGACATTTAGCTGCTAATTACAATAAAATTCGGTGATATCGTCATTTCAAATAACGTCAACACGGCTGTAATGACAAAGTTATATTATTCTTATGGATACTGCACGCAGAGAAGGTGTATGCTAAAGAAACTGGTTGGTATACGTCGATTTTTGGTGCGTGAACGATATGAATATAATTTTTTTTTACATTTTGTTGAATTATTTTAAAAAATGTAAGTCTTCCGAACTATGTGATGATGTTAGAAAGAACTAGAACACACGAAAATATACCAGAACATTCGAAAAAAAATATTTCGTTAGAAAGCAACCGAATAAAATACCAGAGAACCTGCCTGCGTGCGGGATATTCTAGTAGCGAATCAGTGCGATAGAAACGGTGAAAATAAAGTGTTTTACAGATAAGTGGAATATTCTCGAGTGACAACTAGTGGGAATTACGGTAATAGCGTTTCATTTTGTCTCTCACCGCCTCGAAGCCCTGACAAAATAATTTGATACTAGAAGCGTTTTCACGTTAAAAACGCGCGCTCAGCACGTATCCCGTATTTTTTCGTGGTGGCATAGTTCGCACATCCCGCGATCTGTGTCCTCCGACCACCCTCGAGCGTCACCCCACTACAAGATGCGTTTCCTCCTCTGTCACTGCGTGTGGGCGCGGGGAGGGGGATATTTATCACGTGCTCCCGGCGGTGGGAGGGGTAGGGGGAGGGGGAGGACAGCGATTTACCGCCATTTTCCGTTTCCGCTCGGACCACTTTCCCGACGCACCGAGAAATCTCGACCGGGACTGACGGTGAATTATAACGCGGGCCGGCCGAGGGGGCAAGTGGGGGAGAGTCAGGGCGGAGACGGCTAATTGTGCGCAAGTAGAATTAGGGAAGTACTTCAGTACAGACACTGGAGGTCAGGAGGTGGTCTACTTAACAATGAGACTTCCTCAAACGTTCTAGACGAGAGCATTGTCTATTCGTTACGTAGACAATTCATTAAATGTGGGATATAAAAGCAAAGACAGCAATATTAAAAAAAAAATGTTTTGAGAGCAGTCAACGAGGATTACTAGTTTAAAATGTATTCAATTCTAGATATTATGTATCTGTCCCATCTAAAATCATGTTTCCGATAAATTTATAGGCTACATTTTCCATAATTACACTGAATATTATTTACAATTTATTTGTCATTATGACATTTTTTATTATTAATGTATTATTTTTTAATAAAAAGTGTTATTATATAAAAACTTGATAATCAAGAACGTATTCCTAAAATGTATTTATTGATTTCCGATATTTTTTTTCTGAATATTATTTATAATTCATTCTATCATCAAGTCATTTTTTATTTATTATAAAAAGTGAATTGTTTAAAAATTTGTTAATCTGGAACTAATTACTAAAATTGTATTTATTGATTTGTGTTAGTCTGAATTTTATTTACAATTTGTTTTATTATTACATAAGTCACTGTGTATTCATTATTTATTATTAATTTATCGTAAAAAGGATATTGTGTAATTTTATATAATATTCAAAATGTACACAAAATGTTTATACTTTTATAGTCGAATTAATTAACTCGTATAGTCTGAAATGCGCGGGCTCGCCGCCGCCCCGCGCCCAGCGCGCCGCGCACGGCCATAACAGACTATACGATTTAATTAATTCGAATTCTTGAGTATGAGGCATAATTTTTTGAATATTTTTACATTAATGACAGTGAAATTTTCTTAGTACGCATGTAAAATTTAATTAAAATAATCGATATTTTAATGGTTTTATAGATATTGCAATATAGGAAACAGAACGTTTAATTTTTGCCTTTTTTAAAACGATATATTTAACAACTTGTCGGAAAAGTATTAATGTCTGAAAAGCGCCACTTTTTCTTCAAACTGTATAAATCAATTTGTAAATAAAATATTTGGTCTTTTTTTGAAAATATACGAGATTAATTGTACCAAAGATAACTCTATTGCATGAAAACTAAAATAGTGTTTCGGGGCTATAATTTTTTTGATGTCATAAAAATATATTTGTTCATATTTTTTTAAGGAAATGCTTCAAGAGTAAATGGATCTTTCATAAAAAAAATATATTAAAAGCCTGTTTAGCTATGGGTTTTGCAAAATGATTTAATAAGTTTACGTTAAATTTAGCAAAACCGAGAGCAAATACGAAATTCGTATACTGGGGCCTCTTAATTCCGTTTTTTAGCCGTGATTTCGGATGAAATTATTTTTTATGTTTTATTTTTACGAAAATTACAATACAAATATCATTAGGCAATAATTATTATCAATAATAATCAAATATTATTAATTACTATTTGTAACGCGTCACAAATGACGGTTCCTTAGGAAAATTTTTTTTTTTTTTTTTTTAATTTTTTAGATAAACGGACGGACGGACGGACAGACAGAGAACGACATTATTGTAATGGGGATTTTAAATAAGTTAGGATATAAGTATTATCGGCTCTTGGATTAATGCAAACGTTAAACGCGGATTAAACAAAAAATGTGTATGTATATAACTACACGCTATAAAACTATAAAAATATTCGAGTTTACTTAGAGCTTTTTATTAAATTATTTAGACGTGGTAACTTTGGTAGAATTGTTGAGATTGTGGTTGCGGGCTGGTTGCCCACTTTCAGTCGTCCAAAATCAATTACTTTTCCATTGATAGGACTCCTCGGCTGGGTTTGTCATGTTTATAGACTAAAACCACACCTTCAAGTTTTCCCCACATTTCCCCTCATCACCCCACTTCTCCCTCACCGTTTCTACCACTCACGATGTCGATAACGGAGCGTAATGTATTTTCTTGATTGGCGGACTTCTTGAACCTGACAGTTGTGAATGAGCTGGTATCTAAATGAAAAGAAAATTGGGATATCTATACTAACATTATAAAGAGGTAAAGATTGTAAGTTTTTATGTAGGAGGTAATCTCCGAAACTATTCATCCGATTTCTAAAACTCTTTCACCAATATTTAGAATGAACATTTAGAGTAAACATAAGCTATATATTAATTCCCGTTAAAATAAAAATGCTTTTCCTGGAGACTAATTTTGCAACGTAAGTCGACGAAAAAACAAGTTTCTTGCGAACACTGCCTTATCGGTAAGATACACATGAATGCTTTCTATAGAAAAGTTGTAGAGCTTAAAAAGGCCTATAAAAAATTCTGCAACTACATACATCTATATGTTAAGGTTAATTCACAAATTTATAAAATATGAATAAAATACACATTTAAAATTAATTTTAATATCTCGGGAGACAGACGTTGCTCAACATTAATTTATTATAAAATTGAGCTTTTTGTCGTGTGAGCTTTCCATGGGATTCGCAGCATAAGTCGTCCCCGTAACCGCAGTTTAGTTGTGTAGACGACCCACAAAATAACGCCTTGAAGAGCAAAATCCCGGACAAATTGAATAGTAGACGCTAAACTTCGACGTCAGTCTCTACTTGAGCTGTAGAAAGAGTTGTAGAACCGATCAACCATTGCCAGAAGACGAAGTTTAGTGAACGGGCATTTGCGGTGACGGGACCAAAGGCGTGGAATTTCCGTATACGTAATACGGAACATTGCATCAGAAACGTTGTCTGAAAACGAACCTTTTCGAAAATTCATTTCCAATTCGGCGATTCTTATACTAGTGTAGGACTAAACAGTTTTTGCGTAAAACGCCCTTGAGGTTAAATCTTTACGAAAATAGCGGTATATAAATCATCCATCTATATAAAAAAATCTGTCTCACAGATTTACTATTTAAAGAATTCAATGTCCGTTATTTAGACAGACTATACGAAAACATATCGTTACTAAAAATACAAAAGGAATATTTTAATCACTAAAATACTCTCCATAGTCAAATGAGTAATTAAAATTAAATTAATTACTAATAATTGAAGTATTAATATACATAAATCCAATAAAACGGCAATGCAAAACCGTTACGCGTATCTAGGAATTACGAACTTTAACAGTTTATCGACCCAAAATTTATATTCCATTAGCATTTTATTATGTAACTCGTCAAAAATTACGGTAATTTTACACGTCGGTTTCTAAAGAATAGGTATTAATTTATTTATAACAAAAGAAAAAAAAGAAGAAAAAGAAATTTAAAAAAAAATTACAGAAATTATAGGATGTTACGAACAGATTGACAAACAACGAAATTATTTTTATTGGGATGAATATCCTTATTTTATTACATTTTATGTATCAGTACACTAATAGGTGATTGTGATTGTCTTCTGTTCCCATACACAAATTTAAATTTTTATGGGACAGAAACAACAAAAAATTTGCAAAGAACTTAAACTACTCGTGAGACCAGTAACATAAATGTAAAATATATTGTAAAAATACACATATAATAATAAGAAAATAAATCCATTATTATAAATATTATTATTAATCCACCTGGAGATGTTTGTTGGTAGTGATGAAAAATGAAATGATAATCCAACAATCTTTGAACAAAACAAAATCATTTCACAAAAGGTTTCCGAATGACTTTGGAAATTTCGCAAAGCCTTTTAAAAGATTTAACAGAAGCCTTATTTTGTAATATTCATTCGATAGAGAGATGCCTCTATTTGAGCTGGCCCTATTTCAGATATGGTAATTTATGATTTCCAGTTAGTTTCCGTTGGACGTTCCATAAATTAATATTGTTTGTTTAGTCCAACGATAGCTGGAAACATGAAGTCAATAAATAATACAGCCTTTCATAATAGAAATATTATAGAGAGGTAGACGCGCCGGGTCACTCATTTCCAGCACTGTTCGATGATTTGTATCCCTTTTCGAAAATAGGATCACTCCAGGAAAGGGGTATGTGTCTAAAAAATGATATAAGTCTATCTTACATTTTATTCTTTACTAGCTTATCTGCGCGGCTTAGCACGCATAGATTTTCAGTAACTTTTAGTCATATTTTATCAATTTATGTATAAACCTTAACGTATGTATATATGTCGATGACTTTTTTATAAAAAAATTTGAGTTCTACAACTTCTTACTTACGTAAGTATTTAAATATTTATTACCGTTAAAGAAGCGTTCGTAAAAAACGCATCGCTCGACCATTTTTTCGTCGACTTTAGTTCGAAAATAGGTTACCACGAAGAGCTCTTTTATTTTAACGGGATAGCCCGTGTCCACCCTGAAAGTCCATTCTAAATATTGTTGAAAGAATTTTTGAAATCGGATGAGTAGTTTCGGAGGTTACCTTCTACATCCAAACTTACAAACTTTACCTCTTTATATATTATTCTTTATACTGATTCTAATTTTAGATATTTATTTGGTACTATTTATAGATTATTTAGCATTCCTTCATTGCTTGTAAATAGCATGCTGGAACAATAATTCAAGTGCAGGAGAATCATAGTATTACAAAACCTACATATGACCTATATAACTCACCTTGAATTTTGCTCGACAATATGATCAACCGCATATAAATTCAACATAAACAGAATCCATACGTTTAAAAAACATTTCTTAAGCGTATTAGCTACAAATTTTATTGGAATTTCAACTATTTGGAGGACTCAACACAATTTCATAAATTGGAATCTCTTGAAAATAGGCGAATATTGTCGGATAAATCTTCCCTTTTCCAAGGTATTCATAACCTTGTATTGATTCTCCTGAAATCACCAGCTTGCTATTCTTCCACGTCCCACTCAAATCTACAAGCCAGAGCTACCTCTTTTCCCTTCCAACTTATCATACCAATAATAAGAAATCCTCGAATGTGCTCAGATTATAATTACCTCTTGAATTCAATGGATATTCAATGGATGGTGCTCAGATTATAATTACCTCTTGAATTCAATGGATATTTTTAATACCAAATATGTATAATACAAAGTATCGTCGTGTAGTGAGGCAGATATTAGAAATTTGTCCCCTTTCCTGACTATGTGAATTATATACATTATGAATTCTAATTATGTTTTCCTGTTGGATGACCAAATAAAAAATAAAAAAATACTTGTATTTTTGGTTACAGAGTTTCTAATTCTTCAAGGTAAAGATACTTTTTTGGAATTTTCACAACACATTCAGTATTTTTTGTAAATGTTAGTTTTAATTGTATGATTATTACACCTAGGTATTTTATATTGTCTACTTTTTCTAATATCTCATTTTCTAGTGTGAATTTATATGTGATAGTTTTTTTTGGCTTCCAATTATCATAGTTTTTGTAATATATAATTTATTCTTATTGAATTGAACCTATAATATCTGCAGATGAAAATAAATATTAAAGAAATATTACTAAGCAAATGGAAAGGCGTGGGGTAAGTGGGTGACACTAAGTCAGTTAAATTGTGGAACCCGCAGTAAGTGCACCGCCCGCGCCGTATTTCAACTCGATCGCATCTCACGGAACCTCCAGCGAGGAGCATAAAGCACGAGGAAAGAGGAGGAACCATAAACACGCCTTTATCTACGGGAAGGAGGTGCTAACCATAGACAATTCGTAGTTTTAACCCGAGAGCGGAAATCTGTTTCCACAATTCGGCAAATGGAAAATTTCTCTCTTACAAAATGCTGTTTTCCTACATTTTTACCGCGTTGCTGGAAACGCTCGCCACAAATTTAACGCGAAATTTTGAGGAAATTTATTCAAAATGATATTATTTGGTTTCAAAGTTTAGCCGCGTTAAATTCAGTTAATTGAAAATATCTCTTGCGGTACTAACTTTAACAACTCTATGTCTAGTAATTAAATACTGAATAACGACGGAATAACAAATAATAAATGGAGTACTGGTATCAACACTGATGTGTGGAAGGGAAAACTACAAAGAATTCTCGAGAAACAGTTTAAAAAAATCAACATTGAAATGTATGTATATATCCCAAACCTATAAAAACACCTAACAGTTAATACAGTTGCATAGAATTCCTTAAAAATAGCGAGTGAACTTAGAAAATCAGTAAATAATGTTACATTTAGATCGAAAAATAATTCAGGATCTGTCTTAAATAACGCAAAAGATATGATAACAAGTTTAAAAAGAAGTGATGTGTATAAATTAGAGTATGACGGCTGTAAATCGATACACATATGACAAACAGGCAGAAGTTCTAACGGGGGGAACAAAAAAAATCGTGGCAAAAGGTAAAGTATATTCTCAATTCGCGAAACATTCCATCAAAAGAATCATAAAATCGGTGTCTTCTTATCCGTAGGTATGATACTTTAATTAAAAAAAAAATTAAAAGTATCATACCTACGGAAACAAAACTTAAAAACAAAAATTAAAATGTACACAGCGGGCCATGGAAAGGCAGATGCTCGGCGTAAGCCTTCGAGATAAAATCAGAAATTAAGAACCGCCGAGCAAGCAAAGAAGACGAAGCCGAACAAAAGTTGCCGATATTATGGACCGTATTGCAAAACTAAAACGGCAGTGGGCTGGACATATGGCTCGACAGGAGGATACTAGATGGGCACCCAGAATCCTACAGCGGAGGCCCTGGACAAAAAATAGAAGCGTTGGAGGACCTCCCAAAAGGTGGTCTAATGACATAGTCCAGCAAGCAGGAAGAACCTGGATGCGAAGGGGGAGAAACAAAGATGAGTGGAAGAAAATGGAAGAGGCCTATATCCAGCAGTGGAGAGAAAAAGGCTAAGGAAGAAGAAAAAGAAGAAGATGATACATAGAGTATGACGACTGTAAATCGATATACGTATATATACAAAGAAAATATGTAGAAATTCTAACGGGAGTCCTCGGAACATAAAAAATCGTGGCAAAAATTAAAGTATACAAGAACCATAAAATTGGTGTTTTTATATCCGTAGGTGACGGTTCACTCACGAATGAAAATAGTAAGAATGCATTTACTGAAAGAACTATTAACATTTTTTATTTAATTTAACTTAACTAAAACGCAACTTGAAAATGTTAAAATAAAATTATACTATCATTGCCATTATCACCTTATCTAACTTATCTTATAAACATCTTGACAAGTTTATAAAGGAGGTTATCGGGTTTCCTTGTGAAGATTAATTAATTCATTTTCTTGACCCATTTCCTTTTCGGGTCAGGGTTGGAGTGACTCGGGTTTAACAAGTTGACTGTTGACCTCTTATGGTCTCGGTCCGTTGAGGCGACCTCAACTTTATCCAGGAAATCTTAAAGACATTGAGTTTTAATCAGAGAAGTTGAGACTATTCAATCTGGAGAATAATTGAATCATAACGTATTCATACGTTATTCGGCTTCTTTTTCCATTAATTTTGATTACGCATGCCTTTTTCATCGGTAAAAAACAATTTTAAAAAACAACTCGTACGTCTTGAAAAAATATTAAAACATAATGTAGGCAGACATTCTACTCGCATGAAATTGAGGAGCGAAAATGTTTTATTTTAATAATCGTACGCATTTGTAAGCCTTCCCAAATTTACAATCGTGGCGAAAATACGTTTTTACGTTATGTTGAAATGAGCTTTCTGAATGGCGTCTTATTCTAAGGTTGTGAGAGCCAGATAGGTAAATTACGTCACCCGCTGCTAGCCAGGCCAGAGTCGCAATGGCTGCTGACCGCATACGTAGCGCAAATATGCCACCTGGCATCGCACGATATTGCACATTTTAGCCGAGACACTATCCATTTTTATTTAGCCGAGATACAAACCGCTTTGTAATCTTCCTGTCACATCACAGGAAAGGTAAAATAAGTTTTTTAGACTATTTCACCCTTTTAAAATGTTTTAGAGCAGACTTTGTATACATTTAATTGTAAGAATGACATGTTAAATGGATATTACTTAAAAATGTTTTACCCATAGTACTTCAAAAGAATATACATTTTAAGAATAATAGAGTCAAAAACACTTTATGTTAACTATCAATGGTTATAGAGATAAGCGACCTCAAAGTTGGCATTTTTGTTCATATTTCTGACTTGTCATAAAACGTTGGACAATCTTTAAAGTAACCTATAGGCTACTTAAAGATTTAAAGACAATCTATAAAGTAACCTATAGGTTACTTAAAGAATGCCGATATATCGAGTATTATAAATTCCCTCACTTGAATGCCAGTCAAGTAAAATGATTTAAACCTTGCCGAAATTTTGAATCAGATTTTTTTCTGTATTATCAAGTTTTTACCCGAAGTTTTAAGTGAATAGTACTATGGTTATGGTGTGTAGTGTCATTTGCATGCTGGTTGGGAGACCAGAATCTCAGTAAGTGGTTATATACTAACGTAATATACATTTTATTAAAATGCCTGAATACAAAGTTAATGTTTTAAATATTAATAATAACCTTTTCTTTGACGCCATTATTTTTGTGCGTGTCAATTTTTATGAAATCAATTCGTTGGCAATTGTATGAGTAACGCAAAATTGCGGACCGTGGAATGCTTCTATACGGAGCAAGAATAATAAATTTAGAACCGTGTATTTTTTTTTCATTAAGATAAACTCGCCTGGCCGTGCTACCTTGATCTTTCGTCAAACAGCTCGACTACGGAACGTGATAAATCAAAGTGGAAGTGAAAAAGGAAAAAGATTGAGACAAAAAATAAACAATTTGGGAAAGAGTACTCCGCCGTATTAACCGGAGGTGAATTTCTGAGAATCTATCGCGGTGTTCTTTTCCATCAACCAGCTATGTTGCTAAATAAGGTAGTGGTTATACACTGACATAAAATTATACGAAGATTTTTTTAAATGTTGATTTCGAAAAGGGTCTGTTGATTGATTAATTCACTGGTTACTCTCTAGATGAGATCTTAAAACATATACTTATGTTTTTATTATAAAAAAAACTCATTTATTAACATGCTTCTATTTTTTTTCTATACTGCGCCTGACTTACTATTTAAAATTTCCTAAGATAAAATAGACGCACGTACAAAGTTTCTATGATAAATGTCAAAACATCTAACAAATGTCAATATTTTTAATATTAAGGTTGAAATAATGGCTTTAATCTAATATTTGTACACTGTATAAAAAAAACAAGTAGATGTGTGAAACAAACTGATTTCTACCAACTGACTAACTAATTAACCATCACGCCGTTTCTCCGCAGGGGTAGGCAGAGAGGATTGAACGCCACACTCTTCTATCCTGGCACACCACTTTTGCTTCGGCCACATTCATACATCTTCTCATACAAGTTCTTCGGTTGTTGCGGCTTTTAACGGGGCCACCCTCAAATTGATTTCTACCAACTTTTAAAATAATACAAGTAGATACTTATTATACATGTATAATATTCGTCACGTCAAAATGACGAAAGGTATAATGTTATATAGAATTAGAAATGATGAAATTAGGCGCAGAACTAGAGTAGTGGAAATCATGAATCAAAATGTCGCAAGGCAGGATGCTACACGATGGACTCCCAGAGTTCTGAAATGGAGACCTTGGGAAACTAAAAGAGGCGTCGGAAGACATCAAAACAGATGGGCCGACGATATAGTACTGTAGGGGGGGGGGAGAAATGGCTACAGCTAGCAAATAAAGGGGAAGGATGGAGAAGGATATAGAAGAGGCCTATATCCAGCAGTGGAGAGATGAAGGCTGAGGAAGAAGATAATGTTATGTAATAACCGTCAAGACATGATTGTTATGTAACGTAGATCAATAAGAGTAGTTATACAACGGATATGTACAAGACGTACGAAAGCAATGGTGAGATTGGTGGTACAGAGAAGAAACCAGGTGGATGGATTTGGTTAAGTCTGAAACTAATGGTTCACTTCAGGAAGCCGTCAGAGGGCTGTGCAACGACCACAGTGATAATGATGTCAAGAGCTTAGCTTAGAGAAAAAGAATAAACAATTTATCAACAGCTCTGTAATGATCTGTCCTAGAAAGATGACAGTAAGGTATAATATAATGTCAAAACATTTCTAGGCAATTAAGTGAATAACATTTACTGAAAATTACGTAAGACAGCGTCAACATAGATTGTTTCACATTCCAATTTACAATACTAACCTGCCCATGGTTATGCCTGTTGGAAGAGCTATCGATATGTTGAACAATATCACTTTAAATATAGATCTGTTCCATATCTCTAAAGGGGTTTTCTAAAGTAGGATTCTCCTACATCTTTGTAAATGTAATTCCAAATGTCAATATAAGTTTGTCATGTAGGTATATGTTATTTATTAAATAAATTGAATTGAATACTTTTTAATTACTTTCTTTGGAAAACTTAAATGTTCGCACTACATTCAAAGGTTAATACGTAAAATGTAATATTTTTCTATCATTATTGACGGGTTTTTACTAAGTATATTGTAATTAACTTAAATTAATACAGAAAAGAGGACGAAATCAGTTACAAATGCGTTAAATATCATGGCTATCATTAGATTTATTTAATTTATTAAACTTATAGTTCAACGTGACACTTTCTCTGTTCAAATTCTCGCAATATTAGTGAAATCAATTTGCTTCAATCACCTAAAAATGTTCCGAAAAGGTTTTTATTGAGTTTTAGATCGCTTAGCATTTTTTATTAAGCGTGCGGTGTTGCCATCCACTGAAGCGGAAAAAAGATCATAATAATATAATAATGTCACATTTTCTCCTTCGTGTGATTTTCATTTCTCAACCAATCGTTTTATACACAAAATGGCGTTCGTTCCGACAGAAGAGCACGTATTTTCCCACCTCATTTGTCCACGTACAGTTCTACGGAATAAAAAGACACGAAAATATAATATGGTGAGAGATTGAATCCGACAGTCATAAATGTAATACATAGGGAATAATATATTATTTTCTTTATTTTTAAGATGATGTGTACCTACCTGTCAACCGATGCGGATAAAATATTACATTCCTTTCAGTTTTACGCGATGTTTCGCAATTTTGCCTGTATCATCCTCGTTGCTTGATACGAGCATTGAAGTAGATAAAATATAACTCCTCAATAATTACGCAAACTTGGTTTTATTTATAACCTTAATCCCTATAATATATAAAATATATTATAGGGATTAAGGTTATAATAAAATAAAAAAAATAATATAATAAAATAATAATAATAATTTCATTGTCTGTCTGTCCATAACTTCCTGTAACATTCGTACCATAAGTAAAAACTTTTATTTATTTATCTACGTTAACATAAAAAACAAACCGAGCAAACCTATCAATCTCAATGCCCGCGTCTTTTCGTATCGTCTCCCGCGACCGGCACATCCTCACACCGACACGTACGTACATCAAAATTCACTACATCGTTATATATAAATTATACATTTTTCTCTCGTTTAAAGTCATGCCACCTACTAACCTAGAGTGAACATTTAAAAAAAATTAAAACATATAGTCATATGATGGGTGTATAGAGATATTTCATACGTGGCTTAAACGAGGGCTAATCGACGATTTTCTGAGTTGCATAATTTTCTTACTTCTATCATCCCTTACACAATTATTTTTACATCACGGTAAGCGAAAGTATAGACCACTAATTACAATAAAGCGTAGCTTTATTATAAATTACACTCAATTATCAAGAACTCATTTATATAATAATGAATCACCACAAATAACTTAACAAAAAGCATTTGATTCTCATGATTTTCAACGTAAATTAAACTACCCTATTGTTTTCCTTTGTTTTTGTAAATAGAGGTGAACAGACGATTTCCTCAGATTGAAGACCTCGTGGAGAATCCTATCTCCAATCCTTATTTCTGGTTGCCTTCCGAGGGATATAACCCCGGCTCGGCGCCGCCCTAATGGTGTCAATTTCTAAACTCCTGTCGGGTCGAGCTATTAATGGCGGCAATTTGGTGGTTACACGTCGGAGGCTGCGCCGCCACTTCAGATCATCCCCGGGACCCGCAGGACTAACTTACACTTAACAGATAATAAATGGCCATCGGAATCCGCAGGGAAGGCGCTTCGGATATCGATTTTCAATGGCATTTCAATGTGAAAGGATTTGTACGATTTTTGTATTTGTTTCTGGTAAAACACATCATTACTTCCGCACAAACAATGGGGATGTGTTGGCTACAAGGGGACAATCTTTCGTGCCGATTAAAATATAACATCCTTCTCCTTTTTTTAAATGAGACACTAACAGAATGCTAGATGAAAAATATATCAAAAAATAATACCTAACTTATTTCAAAGTCAACCCAACATCACAATTACAAGTGTCTTCGACCTGCTCTAGCAACATGTATATTATATTTAATGTATGTATTCTCGGTACAAATCCCACCAACTGCAATCTCATCGCTTTCACTTTATCCAGTACAGCATTAAAATAATGCCTATCTGGATGCCGGGAGTGTAGGGCCGATATGGGAGCTTTTGTTCGTAGAACGGCCCTCGGTCTGTGGTGGGTCCCACTTCCCTATCCATTGTTATTGCAATTGCGTCCCTGAGACAGTGAGGTGGTTTATGTATTTTCCGTTTGTCCATGAGTCCGCTTTAGCAAGAAAAAAAATGCCAATCTAAATGGCGAAAAAGTAGGGTTAATACGCGAGCCTTTTCCCGTGGAACGGCCCTGGGTTTGTGGTGGGTACCGCTAATCTGGGCGGTATGCCGTTCCAGTTTTTTTAATTTGCTCCATTCTCAGCTTAAGTTAGATCGTATTATATCGTAAATCTTACGCAATGCTTATTTTCGAAGATTTGTCTTAATGCATATTCAATCCCATTCACGGGGTTTCTCTCCGATCACATCATCCATCAGCCCTTCAAGTTTGACACCTTTCGACAAAGACATCCTGTATAGCCAGAACGAAATCGTGGGTGTTTTTTTAACGCATGTAGGCGGGTGTTAAAGGCGCTCATATGTAATCTACAAATAAATAATTTAACCGTCGGGAATAAAAGGTTTTTAAAACGGGAATAAGCCGCCTTGAAAGCTCGGCGCGAATCCGCAACATAAACTGTGTGAAGTTGTTAATGGTTTGCGGAAGGTTCCCGAGGAATGCCTGCCCCCGCCCCCGAGATACGGAGCCAACTTCACGACGGAAGGAAACTTTGCATTTGGAATAAAAATGCTCTCCGGGAGAAAACAAAATTCCAGGTTTAAAAATGAGAACATATTGTCAAACAAGATCTTCGTTAAATCTCGTAATAAATAACTCGTGTGATGGGGAAAATACCGTCAGCGTTTTAGGCTCAACATAATTATATTTACCGACTCATATCCCATTACCACAAGGTAATGTATATTTTGATAGTATTACTTTTTGTTTTAAGATAATTTTATGAGTATGTCTTTATTTGCATTTATTCATATTCCGCCTTCTCTCGGTGGAGCCTGACCACTAGAGAGCGCGTCCCCAGGTGGCGGATAGGGGAACGCTCTGCAGATATGCAGGGTAGGAGTGAAATAAAATAGCTCTCGTGGACCAACAGGTCGGAGATGGATACTCCGTAACAAAAAAACCCTATTGCGAGCTTCTGAAATATTCGTAGTAGAGGTCGTAATAGTGCCATGTGCTTAGGCTGGAGTACTTGGAAGAGATGGCGGCGGAAGAACCCGTGTATGGGTCAACGACAGCGCTCACGTCATTCAAAATGGCGACAGTCTTGTCTTGGTGTCAGGTGGCAGAAGAGAAAGAAGAAGATTCATATTCCGCCTTAGTTTTTGAGGAATCCACTCCAAAAGTTATAAGTGTAATTAAAAAAAATATTATTTTACACAATAGTGGTCATATTTTACGTTAAAGCCCATTTTGTGCATCCTTTTTCAAAAGAAACAAAAGACGTTTGCGGAAGATCCGTGACGATCAGAAAGGCCGTGGTTTCAAAGTTTATTCTTGAAGTTTTACTTCTTAAGCGGTGTTTACAGTGACATGTTTCAAAAGCTAGGATGGCAGTTTTCTGAGTAATATTTAACCAATAGCAATTCTTGTAAACGACGACATCAAGTTTGAAAATGGTGTTATGAAAATTGCACGTATTCCGGGCGCCATCACGTTGTTTGAAAATGATGTTATGAAAATCGCATATGCTCCGGGAGCTGTTTTTATTATTTAATATCTCTATGAAGTTATTAAATACAAATCTGTTTTTATCTTTAGGTACTACAGCAATAGATTTTTTATCCATCATTGGAGAACTGTAATTAATGGCAATAAAGTTTGTGTTGTATACCTCGACTTGGAAGATTGCTATACAGAATGCGCATGTACATAAATAAGTAGCTACACGCACAATTTTTATTTATTTAATAGAAATGCGAACATAGAATACGTGTCACAGCAATATTCTTACTATTTTCAAACTAAGCTAAACGCTTATAGTATGAAAATAGGACTAATTTGCTGGTCTCCTGGAATAGGGATCGAACCACCGATCACTGAATCACTAGGCAACAGTCTTAACTACTAGACCAACAAGTTGTTTTTAAATTTACACAGGATTTTTAGTGGATACCTACTTTCCGATATAGACTTAAATCATTATTGCAAACAGTGTACAATACTTTTTTCTCTCAAAATATCAACAACGACAACGATAGCATGAAAAGATGTCATTTTTCCCGTTTTTTATTTTCGTAAATGTTTAATAACTTATATAAAGCACGTAATAACATTTATGAAGTATCTAGTTGTAATATTATGTAGAATACTATTTGAGGTTATTTTGTTCTTCTTATTCTAGTATTCAGCCCACGATATGCATAAGTAAACGAAGCGATGGAGAGTTGGCAAAGCACATTTTCAACATCAGCGAATTGAATGATAACATTTTTATTAATCAACCTTACTAAACTAGTCAAAGTTACACGCATTTGAAATTCTTTTATCAAGTTTCTCCCCGCGGACTGCAGAGGGAGACGCGAAGTGAAGCAAGATGGCCGATAACCGAAACGTTTGCGGCCGAGCGTAGGAATTAGCAACGCTTTAGCCTGTTCTTAATTCCTGTTAACGCGTTCTACACGATTACCCTGGGTTCTTTTAATTGTCAATTGTTGGCTAACGTTCGGGAAACTGCGTCGTAAAATAAATGTTCGCTGTTTCTATTCGATTAGAGTGGGCTAAAAAACTCAACAACCGTCAGTAGTTTACCGTTTTGTTTTGTTATTTCGTTGCACGAAGATTCGGAGAAGCGTTAAATAAGTAAATATACTATCACGAATAAGAAAATTATGGATCTCTGTGACTCGCGTATGATTTTGCGTGTAAGAAATTCGACGGTTCTATTGTTTGACATTTGTATCGATGACAATACGCCATAGAAAAACTCCAAGTAAAGAACGAACGGCTAGAGGCTCGGATATATTTATTTGGCTTCTTAGTAAAAAGTAAGCGATTGTATTGTATTGTAAGTTATTGAATTAAAATAAATATAGCAAAAAGGTTTAGATTATTCATTATGAAAATAGTGAGAAAAAACTGTATTTATTTTCGAAGCTCTAGTTTAAAAATACCATTTTACAAGACTCTTTGTAAGTAAAACTATTCGAATATTTTATAACTAAGTAGGATTGGAAAAAATCTTTTAATATTCACTGATGTGTCACAATGTGTTTAACAGTAGGTACTCCATCTAGTATTTAGAAAAAAAATCGATTACTTATTTATATTGACTGTCATCAGAATAGACCACAAGCTTTATAAGTTAATGATATACCGGTTGAGAGATTAGGTATTAAATATTTGATAACAAAGAAAACGCTACACAAGTAATAAATTAAAAACCTATGATTTAACTTAACACACATTTTGTGAATGAGAAAGCACGCGAGTGATGACGGAAAAGTTTTTGGAGTAAAATCAAAAACTTTTCGTGCCTTTGTAGATCTATAAAATGCTCACAGCAGGGCGATGAAAGCAAAATTATGAAATAAATTCGGCCGCATTCTGAAAATAGCAATATTGAGATCTTAAGATTGTTATCCCAACACTTAAAAGATGAGAATAAAAAAATAATGAATGGGACGTAGGTTTACGTCGGTGATTGTTTCATTCAGTTTCTACTTGAGAGAGAGAGTGAGAAAGAAATACATGACGGTTATCCATCAAACGTCAAATATAAATACGAGTCCAACGCGAGAATGAAAATTTTGTCATAATTTTACATCAGGACGCTGTGGGAGAGGAAATTAATAAGTGAATATGAAATTATCTTTTTTTCATTGAAATCGATCCCTTTTCTAAAGGCATTGCAGACGTCGGACACCGCAAATAAAGGTATTTACTTGGGGGCTCACAATTTATCTTGTATTTTTACAATTGCTCCGTATCTGTTTAAAATTTGAATTGAATTTGACTCTACGACCTTTTGTATTCTTCTAAAGCGCTCAGGGACTTGTCGACATAAACCTATTCATCAAAAGTTTGATGTGATGTATCCTTCAGAAAGCTCGTAACAATAATCTCACAAAACTACAGTAAACTTTATCAATCCTGCGGCAGTAGGAGTTTAAAGTTGGCAATTTCCGCGCGGGGATTTGTTGCCAGTTGGCTGATTATCGTGTTTCGAAGACTGAAAGTAATTTCCACTTCAACTATTTATTTCCACTACATCGATCAGGTAACAAACATTACTGTTGTCAGGGGGCGGCGAGGGTCTAATTTCAGAAACCACCAGACCTTGCAGACCCTTCAAAGGGGTGATAAATATAGCAGTGATATTCAACTAATAAATGTCGGGATTATTGACCTTTTTGATTAGGAACACGCTTTAAAAAGTATTCGTTCTATTATTATACGTTAATTGCTATAAATAATTTGAGTACATATTCTGAATTCACCATAAAGCAGTGACATTCAATAATAATAATCATTCATTCATTATAAAATAATCGAAACGAAAGCAAGCATAATTCTTTTTCAATATTTATAAAATTTTAATTGAATGCCAAAATAATTCAAAAATAAAATTACACATAACAGAGACACTCATGGACGTAATCAACGCTTCATTAAATTGTTTGCGGACTATAAACTCAAATGTGCACCATTTTTGACTATATTTCGCAAGAGAGTACATACCTAATTAGTAATTATCTTTAAGTTAAATGCACAACATTCTTACCCGATTTTGTGAGGATTTAATAGGTCAATCAATAATAAATTTCTGGGTGCGGGGGTTGGGAACGCGGAGAAATATTTACAAGTGTGCGGCCATTCTTCAGCACATCTTAGAGGAAACGTTGGACGTAATTTTTATTTTATTTTATTTTCATTTATTGGTTTTCTTACAGCCATATAATTAATCAATCTTGAAAAAAAAAACAATAATTGATGTACAGAGTTTTGGGCCAATTACAAGAAAACACATATATACAATCGATAAAAAATAAGAAAAAACATGTCCAATAGTGAGTTTGTGTGAGTGTGTGTATTTGTGTGTTTATTTATTTATTTATTTTGTTCTGGGAAAAGTTAACAGCAAAACAATCTTAAAAATTTTCCACTGAATTTAAAAATTTACTTTAACATACATTAATAGCGAATGGAGAGGGTGGAGGGGAATGTGGGACGGGAGTAGAAGGGAAGATATAATGTACAAATTAGTTTGGGTGCGGTAGTGTAGATATTGTTTGTTTTATGTTTCTTATTGTTGCGTTGAAAATGTCAATGTGGTGATAGTTTGTGTTAAATGAATTTGTGGATCTGTACATAAAGGAGTTTTGTTTTGAGTTGGTCTTACAAAAGGGGAGATGAAAAGTAGGTAAATGTCTGTTATTGCGAGTTGGGATGTGGTAAGATATTCGTTGAAGAAGTTCCGGACTATCAACTAGATTGTGTGTTATTTTGAATAGCATCACCGCGTCAGCTATGTTTCTTCGACGAGTTAGGGTCTGCATGTTAAAAAACTTCGCAGAGTCTTCATTGCTTATATGAGATCTAAATGAACGGAGGTCTAGGTATCTTAGGAATCTGTTTTGGACGCTTTCAATTCTATTTTCGTGTACTGCATAACCTGGATTCCACACCTGAGATGCATATTCTAAAATACTACGAACGTATGAGAAATAAAGTGTCTTGAGGGTACTGATATTTTTGAAATATTTACATGTGCGTATGACAAAACCAAGCATAGATGATGCGTTGGTGACTATATAATCGATATGTTTGTTGAAATTTAATTTACTGTCAAGTATCACCCCAAGGTCTTTGCTTTCGGATTTGGTAGATAATGTTAAATTATTAATTGAATATTCATTAGAGAATACCTTTTTATTTCTTGTAAAGCGTACAACGAAGCATTTAGAAACATTTATTTCCAGGCTGTGGGCATTGCAATACGTGTTCAGACGATGTAGGTCATCTTGCAGCCTTCGACAATCTTCTAGTGAGTTTATGGGAGAAAAAATTTTCATATCATCTGCATATAGGATAGTTTTTGAGTTTAGAAAGCAATCACCTATATCATTGATATAAATGTTAAATAGCAATGGTCCCAGCAGACTGCCTTGAGGTACTCCAGATGTTACAACAACAGTGTTAGATTTAATCCCTGCAACCACTACAATTTGACTACGGTTGGAGATATAAGAAGTAAGCCAACGATAAAGATTGCCGTGAATACCTATCTTTAAAAGCTTGTTTGACAGTGTTGAGTGATCAACCCTATCGAACGCTTTACTGTAGTCGGTATAGATAGTGTCCACTTGTATTCTGTTTTCTAAGTTATCTTGGAGGTATTCTACGAAAGTCAAAAGATTTGTGGTTGTAGATTTACCACTAATGAAACCGTGTTGATTAATATTCAAGGTAGGCTTAAGAGCTGGATACAGTTGGTCATAGATTATTTTTTTAAAAATTTTGTTAAATATACAAAGTTTGGAGATAGGCCTATAGTTTTTTACATAATTTTTTTTATCATTCTTGAAGATAGGAGATACATATGCAGATTTCCAAATAAGAGGGACAGTGCATTCTGTTAGAGAACGATTGTAAATTAAAGAGAGGGGTAAGGCTAGATTGTGTGCACATCGTTTAATAAAGATTGAGGGTATTTCGTCCGGGCCGGCACCTTTGTGAATATCAATTTTTTTAAGATATTTTAGTACAATTTCCTCTGTCACTTCAATACTGCATATATTAGTTATGTGGTTTTCGTGGTTAATTATGGGCGTAATGGTAGGTCTATCATTCGGTGTACTAAAAACTGAGCTAAAATATTCCGAGAATAAGTTTGCTATATCCGTGCCATTATTAGCCTTCCTATCTCCTAAGAACATGCAATTTGGGACACATTGAGATTTATTACACGTTTTGACATAGCTCCAGAAGTTTTTTGTGTTTAAGTTGATATTAGTTTCAATGTTGTTTAAGTAACGTGATTTGGATTCGCGACATAAATCTTTGTGCCGTTTGCGTAGGAGAGAGAATGTATCATAGTCGGCTTGGTTTTTGAATTTCTTATATTTACAAAAATATTAAAATTTTTCTTTGGTAATCTTGATAAGGGAGGCGTTATACCATGGGGGATATTTCGTATTCCAAGTAAATTTATGAGGAACATAAAGATTAATGAGACTTTTTAAGAAGTTATACAAGTTATCAAGAGTAATACAAGGAATGAAAACGAATTAAGAATTCCAAGTAGAAAGAAAAGAATCAACAAAACTATGTATATTTTAGAAGACAAAAGGAATATAGTAATCTATCAGAGAATGTAAAAAAGCAGAGAGATATATATCAACATGTTCGAAAAGCAATGCAGACGTCAGATCACGTGATAAAACAGAATTATTATATATATGTGAATATATGTATGATTAAAATTAGTTAATGATAAAAATGTATCATTAAATAAATAAATACATAAATAATAATAAGTCTTCAGAAAATAGTTTTCAGAGATGTAAACAGAGATAAAACATATCATGAATAGTGATTATGAAAGGATGCGACTTAATAGTACCTATAAATATGTGCTAAAAATATATAGCATTGTAACGAGATGTTAGAATATGGAGGAATTGTGCACTATCGAAATCTCTCGTAATCTAGAAAACGATAACCTTTATAAAATAATCGACCGGTTACTATGCAGTCAATGTGTCACAGTTTTTGACAGCGGGCTAAACGCCGTAGAAATCCACAAGCGAAATCGTGCAGTGTGTGTTGCTAGTGCGTGGTGATTCCAGCGATAGACATTCGGCGCAAGTACCTACCAACGAGTGAAAAGTTTTTCTAGTACGAAATTAACCGGAACCTTCTCGAAAGTGATCGAAACGATAGAAACAGCGTAATCAGTGCGAATTAAGAAACAGTGTAATAATAATTGTGTGAAATATTCTAGAAACATTTAGTGACTGTAAATTTAAGAACAGTGCTCCGATTTAATTCGTGTTCAGTGACTTTTTGCATAATAAATTAAACTGATTAATTTTGAGTGTTTTTATTTGCCTCCACAGCCACGTTCCGTGAAAATATACAACGAAATCAGTTAAAAATATAGATAACGTAGCGATGTACTTGCTTGATTTGAAGAGTCCAGAGCGGTTTAGTGAAACCTTCGCTATCACGAAACAGCAAATGATGTCCCTCATTCTTTACGCACGTGGAATAATAAACATTTATGAAAGAGATAACGCTAATTCTCGGTCCCTCGTAAAATCACCCCTACGTTACGGCGTAATTAGATGGGGTTGAGTTTAATTTTTGAAGGCGAACTGCGCGTATGAAGTGTAGTGTTATCTATCTACGAGTATCTTTCTTATTTCCGCAAAATGCTTGTTTTGGTAGGAACATGATTGCAGTTTTCGTGTTCTGTATTATCTAACCTTAATTTTCTTCAATGAATGTATCATTTCATCACGTTCAATTTTCCATATAATTTAAAATATTTCTTTTTACACTAATTTTTCTTCAAATTGGCCTACTGATTTTATGATGGAAAATAAGCAAATAGAGCAATTATTTGTATGAGTTCAAAATGGGTGATAAAGTAGCAGAAAATGCTCGTAAACTTAACGCTTTTTTGGATGTGGATACTGTTAAGGAACGTACGGTGAAATAGTGGTTCCAAAAATTTCGTGCTGGGGTCGAAGTTGAAATCGTAGGCGTAATTTATAACAACCAGTCGAAGACGCTAGTTGAATCAGAACCACGCACGACTATTCAAGAGCTCGCACAAAAGTAAGCCATTTGTCATCGAAAACTTCTGAACCAATTAAAAAATCTTGTCAAAAAGATGCCTCACGAACTGAACGAAGTTTGTTATATCGCCTTACCCACCATACTCACCACACATCTCATTTCAGAAAAAGTATTTCGGAAAAATATTACAGGGAATATAGAGGTATCATTAGTAGCTGCGAAATCGATGTAATAGTTCACGAAAATAGACTACAGATGTCTCTAGCATAATATTTCCCTTCAAATAAACAAAAGGTTTTCAGATTTGGAACATATATAGGACTTTAAAAAAATTGATAATGTTTAATAATAAATAGTTTCGTCTCCGTGAGACTTAATTTCTTACAGAGAATGTTCTTCAACGACCAAGCTAATGCCGAAAGTGAATTTTGAGATTTTATCAACTACAGAATACCGGAATCTCGCACACCATTGTAATTAATTAGCGTTTTAATTGTGCTTATTTTGAAAAAAATTTATTATTAGCTGAGAAAGATGTAGGTATGTGAGTTTAAAGAACGTAAACCGAAATTATTTAAATTTTTGATTTCGTTCCGGATTCCACATTTTTTTAGATACCTAGAAATCCGAGAAAGTGTATTTAATTATGTTTTAATCAAGTATTAACCGGCAATAATCTAACGTTATAAACTAGATTTTTCATAACATAAATTATATAATACAACAAGTAATGCAGTCCTTGACATTATAACTTAACATTCAGAAACGAATGCGTTCGTTTTCATACAATACGTGTATTATATCATATATAATATGTGGTATATTATTAATTGTTATACGTTGAGATACGAACCGCAGACCATATCTATTGTAAATACCCATTAATTACAAAGTGTTGAAGTTTGAAGATTTATCTCTTCCACTGAGCGTGATCTTTGTGTAGTTCTAATGACTACATTCAAAGTGTTTGTGAGCATTGTGTTGATATATACTTTTTCATCTGATAAATGATTACAGAAATTTCAATATTCCTCACGTGCACCCTGTACTGTTATTATAAGAATATGTATAATTTATATAAATTGTTGGAAACACCACCCATGAGAATATGTTCCTGTCATGACCGATGTATGCATATGGAAAGCAGTAATTAATTGTACCATTGAATGGCGCCCAGATGATTCGTTGTTCATTGTAACTCGCTGTAAATACAGAGCACGGCTGTATCATACAAGTGTCAAACACCGCACAGGATGATTCCAATATTCATGACATCCACTACCACTAGTGATGGTCAAAACCATTATTTTAACCGGTTACACAATAACCGTTATTTGAGGTTTATTTCTGATTATGTCGATGATTGATAACTGAGATTTAACTGTTGTTTAGCTCATTCACGTTTGCCAGTGGCTCATTTAATCATCGTAAGTATTTAGTTTATCGTTAATTGAGCGCGAAGATGAATGAATCAAGGATGAAGTAAGTTTTCAGCAAAATTTAATTCAATGATAAAAATAATGTAGGTACGTTGAACACACGACGAAAAAACAAAGACCTAATTGTCACCAAAGATGTGCGAGTCAGTTGTGGCCTTGTGAAGGTGGTCAGTTTGTAGGTGGTCTTCAGTTCTTTCGGCTCTTTAGTTCGCGAAATAGATAGAACGAGGTTTCGGAATTTAGTTCGGTTTATGAGACCCGTTCGTTCGTGAACTTCTCACCTCTATTCCAGAGTTCTATCGCTAGACAGGCAAAATATGAGAATATCAGGATGTAGGACAGACTACATAGGGGGCGTCTATGAACCACGGTGTTCCATTTTGAACCCTCCCTTCCTCCACGTAGGCCTAAGGTGGCTTCTGCCTTTGCTGACCTCCCTTCCCGAGTGGTACGTAATTTTATGTATTCCTATTAATTCAATAAGATATTTTGTGTTGTTTCTCTAACCAAAAACATATTAAAATTATGGATTATGTGTATATATATATCTGCGCATATTTATCGAACGCATATTCTGTACCGTTTTGATTGTGCCAAATAAAATAAGTGAAACAAGAATTACGTAGCTTGACTCTGATCCCCTCCCCGCACGTAGCCCAGCGTAGCATTCTACCTAACCCTTCCCCCCACGCTTAATCGGGCCACGTGGTTTATGGACGCTCCCTTAAGGGATAATAAACAGGACAGGACACTCGACTCACCCAACAATGGATGACGTCCTTCCTTCGATTAAACCTCCGAGTAACCAGGATCACAGGTGTAATCGCGGCTCGATATCTGCCGACGTCGCAAAAAGCAAACATATCAACTTGTGCTATTACATAACGAGGATCCACAGTATTTCGAGACAACGCCCGACGGCCATCACGCAATTCGAGGATTTTTTGGAAAATGATGGATGTATTTTTTAATTATTTTTAGACACGACACAAACTGTTTTATTTCGGGTTGTAGAGAAAATCCGTAAATATTTCAAGCTTTCATATTTAGTCAAAGTACAAACCGTTTTCTCCGCGGTGTCGTAGATAAATTATACGGAAACATTGGACGTGGCCGCACAACCGTTGTTTCTGCTTGCTATACGAGTATTTATTTCGGTAAAAAAAGACGATGATCACAAAATGAACGCCCTGTAGAACAAACAGTGCGTGGGATTTTTAATACACGATTATGAGACGAGTCGATGATTCTTCATTATTATTGATTCCTTTGGGAAGTTCGCCCAATAACCATAAATATACATATACCTATATTTTATTGTATGGTCAAAACAAACTATTTTGAGGAAAAATGATTTCTGTTATATAATTTTTTTATTCTTATATCAACATCGTTTTACGCCGCTTCATTACTACTTGAGCAATAGATCATTCCAGTTTGATATTTAGCAACTTTTTAAATATATTTTCAATTTGGTTAAAATATTAATTAAAATTAAATTTTTAAAAATTATTAAATAGAGATATGTTGTATACTAATACGTACACATACAAATATTCTTACTATTTTCTAACTAAGATAAACGCCGGTGCTATAAAAATAGGAGTATTTTAGTGGTCTCCTGGAATAAGGCTTGAACCCCCGACTAATAATATATAATAACAAGCGTCTTAGAATTTTTTGATGTTGGCATTGGATCGATATCCGCTGATATGAACGTTTTTAGAACGTATCACATATAAAAATCTTGCCATGATAATTGTTAATTTTTTAGTTAATAATTAAATACTGTACGTTGAAGGATGGAATCGCCACCACCGTACGCGGGTCAGGACAAGATAGAGAAAATTCCTTTCTTAATCCCCGCCGATGAAGCGTGTGCTCTAGACACTCCGAATATATCCAATCCAACAACCAGCTACGGACACAGTTGAAGTTGTACTTACAGTTTCTCCTTGGTTCCTGAATGCAGAGCGTTCTGCGCGTGTTGGATATCGAATGGTTCGGAAACGGATTGTACTTGCTTCTTCATCGAATATCGGAACAGATCTGGACTCGATTCCGAAAGAATTAAATCTCTAACACACCGGATCCGTCGGATATCGTGATCACACGAAAGGAATGTCAATTGTCCATCGAATAAGAAAGACGCCGGCACAGTGCGTTCCAACTGTCACTGGTTACATTTCATAAGATTTGAAATACTCGCTAGCTGTTGGTGCGGAATGAATGCATCGAGCGTCAGTTTTGACCAATCACAGCCCGACTATGAATTAATTAATCTAACAGGTAAAAATTTTAAAATAAATATAACTTTATTTCTTATTCTTTTTGTGCTCTATCTTGGACTTTGGCTATCATGGTGGCTATAAGCAATTTATTTACTGCGGCCCAAATAGCTCTACGAGAGACTGGCCAAACTGCTCTTTTAGGTTTTTCAGCCATGAAAAACTTAAAAGGGCCCAGGGCCCGACTTCCGGCTATCCTTCCCTGTATCATGAGATGCCAGATCTCGTACTTCTCTGAAAGTCTCATCACAGATCCGAGACATTAAAGTTTTCGGATCTTTGTGTTTTAATTTCTTTTGTTTCTTATAATTATATCGTTACACTGATCTTTAATTGTTAACGTAAAAATTAGCTAATTTTTTCTGTTATTTTAATATAAAAAATGTTTTATAAATAAATAAATACCTTTGCATCCTGCGATGTGTATATATTTTCTAAAGGATCTTTGTATAATAAATACTTTCCCCGTATTCGAAAAACTGCCTCAGGTCAAAGAAGGGAATATTTGTTAAGGCACGTTTTCTGAGAAATAATAATTTCACATATGACCGAGAAAATGTGAGATATTATTTTTATCCGCATGTACCGCATTGTACCTAAGCAGTACAAAGATACTCATGAATAATTGAAGCATTTAGCGTAAAACGTGGAATATCCATATATTTAAAACATCTAAATAAAAATTGTTTTTCGTTATTTTTAACTGCGATCAAATATGTTAACTTTAAAGCATAAGATAGTTATGCATTCGTTTTATTCGAGAACATTTGAAGACTCCACGGGAAAAACAATGAATGTCACTTTTTTCTGAAACTGACCTTTTAATGCCATCTGTTGACTTTTGGGGTATTATTTTATACAAAAAAATCAGAATCGGGTAAAACCGTCGTGTTCCGCTGTAATAGTTAAATTTATATCTGTTTATCCAACGCAAGAAACAGGAATAACCGCTCACCGAACGTTAAAAAACGTCGTTGTCAATTTGACAGTACATACATTTAATATACGTTCATACATAGAATATGTTTATATAGTAATAAGTTGATTCAATATTTATATAAAAAGAGCATTAGTGAAAGAAATATGGACTTTGAAACTACAAAAAACCGTTTTTCTCTAAATAAACATTTTTTGACATTAATTGTTTTTCCCGTGGAGTCTTCATTTAATTATGTATTTTCTACTAAATACAATTTGTATTGGGGTTAGGTTTTAAAAAAAAATTACTATATTTTTTAATTATTATTTTTATTTTTAACGTAGGCCACGAGCCTAATTGCTGTAGAAGAACAATCACAAAATCACCCAGGTTTGAAAAAATTACATAGATGTTATTGTGACTTCACCGGGAATCAAACCAACTGGACCATCCGAATGAATCTGAAGATAAACATTCTAACCAAAGAAACTAAGATCCCGGATAACAGAATGTGTCGCAAGTGCTACAATATACTAAGCTTAGTAAACCCTACATTGTCCTAAAACAAAATTTATTAAATTTGAACACAAAAAAATCAGCATTATGTACTTATATAACAATCACGATGTATTAGGCAAACTTCTAACATTATAGAGCGGTCGCTAAACATATGAGCAGTTCCGGAATCGAAACTCGGCGTCCCCAATATCTTTTAGATTTTAAACAAAAATTTGAGGCTAATGATATTATCCCGGTAATGAGACGAATAAAAAACACAACAACTTTTTTAATGCAATAATGTTGACAAATTTTACCGGGTAGCCGCTAAATAAACATTTTCTGTTTAAAATATATTTCATCATTTTACAACCAACTAACTTAAAACTCTTCTGTTCCGCGTGTCCACGTCCATGCACCTTAATGCAAGCTTCTCGAACGTTGGACTCCTAACAAGACCACCTTCTAGTATCTGGTTTATCTGATCGAGTTGCCATCATCTGTTTTTGGCGCCGTAAATGCTACCATTATTTCCTCATCATTCGTTCAGCACAACCAAACTAGCCAAACAACAGCTTGCCTTGTTTCTTTATTAGTTCATTATTTACTCATAAATAGATGGACACACGCTTAATAGTATGTTACAAGAGTGTGCAGTACCACAATATACCCAGAACAGTAGTTTATCTCTAGCCTGTCGGCGAGTTATTAGCCTACTAATGCGTTGACGTTAGGGTTGTCACTTTACTTGTAGCGTCTGAGATTCCGACGCACAAGGCAGACACGAAACCCGAAATTTTCTGTAATTAGTATACCTAGTTTCTGCACTTAAATTGCAAGAACGCTGATTAACATCAACGTAGACTTTTAAAAACACACAGTCTTTGTAATAATCAACACACCTTTTTAGTAAAGCACCACAAACATAAAAAAAGTAATTTTTTTCAGGAAGCGCATTTTTTTTCTAAAGCGGCGGCTGCGAGCGCGAATGGCACCGAAGGCACGGCCCTTACTGCCGCCGCCTTGTGCCCCCATATTCTATGTCAATGTGTGCGTCACAGGCACGTACGTACACGGCGCCGAGCACGCACGCACACATTCTAATGGGTAACGGCCAGTTTGTATGAAGACGTATTACTGTTCTAGTGTACTGTGGTAGTACGTTACAATAACAGTACGTTACAATAATAGTATATTACAACAACAGTATGTTACAATAAAAGTTGAAATATCGCTGCCGTTGCATTGTTCCTTCTTGTGCCAGACTCTTCATGGTCTTCGTGGATATTAAGACATTTCTTTATATTTCGTGTGAGTCGTTAGTGATTCCGAGAAGGTGAACCCATTTCTTTAGGGAATATTATTTTACAAAGATTCTATTAGGTACGGAAAAGTTGTATTTTTTACTTTACTTGCTGAAAGGGAAATAATACGCGCGGGCGCACGCAACGCGCATGTGCGAAAAGAAAACTTTTCCAATTAATAAATAATTTTGAAAACTCGTTAATAAAGTTATTAGCACATAGTAACACCCTCGGACGGGGCGCGCAGGGGGGGGGGGTGATTGTAGACTTAAAGTTTTATTAATACAAATAATAATTAAGTCCATTTTCTTTTCAAAATACATAATGAAGTGGGATATAATAACTAGAGATTTTCAAAGTCATTCAAATCAATTTGAAAGTCATGAAAAGTTAAGAAGTAAAGGATTGCGCTGTAATATTGCGGGTTAAAATATTTAGGTTCGGGGACATCATGTGGAATGTGATGTTTTGTTCATGAATGTTGTTATTAGTATAAAACTCGGGTTTCGTATGTGCGGGGAAATTGTTTGTAATTTTATTGGAAACCAGGCAAGATGTAGTATTTTTCGCCATTAAATATTTAAAAAAGACTACTTGTTCTTTTTATATAAATTAATACAATTTAACACTTTGACTGCTGAACGATTTTCTTCGACATCATCTCGGTGCTGAAAATTTAGCCAATATTTAAAATTCTTAAGAGAATGATTTTGGGGATAATTCATTGTCATTTACCCCCATAAACCCATTAGTTCTCTCCAGGCGGTCAGCACCGCCATAAACACACCACTGTTTTTTCAATGACAAATGTCGTGTAGTGCGTTTACACTCGCCCAAAAATATATCTGGTCAATATTATTCACCAAAATAATTATTTTTCAAAAATTATTATTATTGCATATCTTATCTTATTCAGATATTTTACAATTCAGACACTGTCTACTGTGTAGGGAGTAAAGGATAACAGTAGTGTTCCATTAGACTTTTTCATAAAAATTGTTACCGATATTAATATTTTCATACATATAAAAAAATACATCAACCGTTCTCACAAAAGCTATCTAGAGTAGAAGCTATAATTATTTTTAGGCAGAATAATTCAAACAAGCTGACGTTGGCTATTAATCTATACTTTCCTAGATTTTGTACTAAAGACACTAACCGAATAAAACGAAAGCGAAGCAAATTATTTTGAAAAAAAATGTGCACAATAAATGTAAAGATCCATTTTATTTTCGCCCTGAATGCCTGACCAACCAGATTTTTTTATTTTATTATTTGATTACCATTTATATTTACAGTGTTATGTAAAACTGCACAGAACTTTTACAGTATGGTTTAGAACAATGTTTTCATACATTTTTAAATATGAACTGCTTCAGTTTGAAACGTCAAGATTATGTATTATATTTTCTATAATTTTTTGTTTTTTATCACTAATCCTAAAATCCTATGCCTTTGAGAAACATTATAATATATCATATTTATTTACAGAAGTTTGCAGGAAGTGCACACAAATTATCCTTGAAAAATATTACACTAGAAAGTGTGTTCTACAGAAATATAAAAAATATAACTGACTCAAACATTTTTTGGGTCAATTATATTTTTTGTATACCACGTAAAATTGTCTTTACTCTTAGAAGACTCTTACATATGAATTAAAAAAAAACACTGAAAATTGCTATATTATGGAAAAGTTCTCATTACACAAGAAAACTGTTTTTCCGTAAAAATTGGAAAATATAATACTTACATAAAAATATTATAATAACAATCAAAAATATAAAAAAACAACACGCAAAAATTTCTGTGTGAACGAACTTTATGTTCAAAAACGGAAGGAACGCAAAAAAAGCGAAAGAAATTGACCCAACTATACGATGTATTGTCTAGCACCAACCCTCAGGTATAGAACGCCGATAGGCGTTTTCAGCACACAGCGAATGTTTTTGAGAACGCCTATAGGCGTTTTCAGCACTGGACGTGTTAACATTTAAAATAAAGAAACAATTTATTCTACTCTCTATGAGAGTAAGAGACTCGTGTATAGAGAAGGAGTATTGCGGGTATGAAGTATAAATATGCATTAATCTAAGTAATACAAAATAGAATAGAATGTATAACAATGATTATATGTGGCGTCTGGCTGCAAAACCGCCACGTTGCATATATATGAAATGTTCAGTAATAAAAAAAAACGTTTTAAGTATTTCCCTTACACATTTTCCTGTTTTTTATTATTTTACTTGATACATATTAAGGATGTGTTAAAATCTGCATACCAATTTTAAAGATTTTCTTTGTTGTTTCCGCAATATAAAGATATATTGATTGCAAAGTGGCGGTTTTGCTACCCACCGCCGGTCGATTTTGTCGATAGAGTCGATTTTGCTACCGAACGATCGCGAGAGGCGCGCTCGCGGACGATCACGTGACGACTTGCCGACTTAACTCATTGCGAGCAATACTGCGATTGAAAATTAAACAATGAAATATATTATTTTATAAATATTTTATTTGTGATTAACAATAGACGCAAAAATATTTTAAGAATTAAAATTTAGTGCATGTTTTGAGTAAGGAATATGGATTAAATATATTTTAGAAAATATGTAAATAATGAACAATAAATAATCATGGAAACAAAAATATTTTTAGATTTAACAATAATTCCGTATCACTTCTCGAGACCTTTACTACGACACCAAATTTAACAATAGATATAATATGTTTTTAAATAGACAATTATTTCATCGGCGATTAACGGAGTTTATAAAAATATTTTAATGATTAAAAATTGATCTTCGAGTACAAAAATTTAATAACTTAGGCACATAGTTTTAATTATTTTAAATACTAAAAACAATAATCTTAAGAATTAAATAAGAGTATGGAAATAAAAAAATATAATATATGATCATACCTATATGCCTATATAGGCTTATAGTAAGTAGTAAAAATTTTACAAGTGGGTTTCTGTCTTAATAAAGAGTCGAAAATGCTCAAGCAACCATGACCTAATATCAAAAGTTATGGAGATATGCAATATCAAAGTTTGCATTTTTTTTTCAATATTTCCGACTTAGTTTAGGCAAAAAGTTAAACTTTCATTACAGGAACTTAAATTGATTATGAAAAATTGATACAAAAATCGAAAATGCAATTTTTTACGAGGTGTACATCTTATATACACTATGTAACAGAGCTAGTCCACAATACCTGATAGGTAGATTTCTACTTTAATTATGATTCGAAAATTTTCAAGCAACCGTGACCTAATATCAATAGATAAGGAAATATGTGACATTAAAATATGCATTTTTTTTTTCAATATTTCGGACTTATTTTTTTAAAACGTTGTACTTTTACTACATTAACTTATATCAAATATAATCAAATTATTCCCTTTTACACAAGTTAAACAAAATAATAAATACCCTGCAATTCTAATTGGGAAAAATAAAATTGGAACTTTTGCAAGATTTTTATAATCTTATTTTACTTGTACTGAAACAAATTAATTTTTCGTAATTAATATAAATAACTGTAAATATAGTTCAACTTTTTGTAGAAAATAAGTCGAAAATATTTTAAAAAAAATGCAAACTATTATTGTTAGCTCATGATTGCTTGAAAAATTTCGACTCATTATCAAGACAGGGAATTAATATCGTTTATAAAAAATTCATGCACTGCAATACAAATGAAATAAAATAATAAAAACCCTGTGAAAATTTCTATTTTCAATTTTTGCAAGGTTTTTATCATATTATTCGACTTGTATTAAAGCGGTAGTTCAACTTTTTCACTAATTTAGTCCCAAAAAATTACAAAAACGTTTATATAAAAATTTCATCCTTTTCATATCATAAATCTGTTTAGATCTTATTAGATTATCTTATTTCACCCAGAGTGTAAAGTCTCGTACTTCTAGCTACGAGACACCTTGATAATATTAGGTAACATTTGCCGCGCAACGGCTAGTACAGACGATAGCCAATTGCAGATGCCAATGGCCGCGCAGCAGCCACTTGCGGCCTCGCGGTCGCCAGTATAACCGTTTGCAGGGCCTAGCAGCAAGCAATCAGTGAATAAATTTAAAAATTATTTAAATTTATTCACTTCAATACAAATCAAATAAAATGATGAAATATTTACAGAAACTGAAACTGAAGGCGATAATGATAATGATGATGATGAAGATTTTATGCTGATGGTGTATGTTATGTTAGATACAATAAATACTTATTTTTGTAAGTTAACTTTATTTTACATATAATAAAATAAATTTATAGTAAATCCAATCGCACGGTCTTTAAAGTGTCAACAAAAATATTCAAAAATGTGCACAAAGCGGACTTTTTAATGTGATAATTCTTTCCTATTTCGCTTTTGAAAGTTACATTTATATCCATCCTTGTTTACTTCATGCTTTAGTACACTGTCTTTTGGTAATAAAAGATGTCTAATTCTAGTTTTTATGTAAATATTTAAGGTAATCAATACACGCGTTATCTGCGACAGACGACGTTTCTCCATATTAAATCTCGTAGCGGGGCTCCATTCTGATTGGTCCGAGTGAATAGTGTCGGTTCTGCATCCCACTTTGCGGCAACGTGGCGGTTTTGCTACTCACCGTTATATTTACGGACGATTTTGAAGGGCATGGAAGCATATTTTCTTATATTGGAAACTTGCAGAATGTGCAGAATAGGATACAGATCATTAATCAATCAAAACATGAAAAATGGTTTTGTATGAATAGTGGCGGTTTTGCATCCAGACGCCACATATACAAGTTACATTTGATGGTAATATTGGGATGGAAGGTGCATTTGTTGTGAACTGACATTTTCAAATAGTTTCATGATCATATTATGTGTCTAACAGGTGTTTTTTTTTTTTTTTTTTTTAAATAGAGATGCGAACACGGAATACGTGTCACATCAATATTCTTACTATTTTCAAACTAAGCTAAACGCTTGTGCTATGAAAATAGGACTAACTTGCTGATCTAGAGTGAGATTCGAACCCGCGACCTTTGGATCACGAGGCGAGAGTCCTAACCACAAGACCAACAAGTTACCCTGCTTGTATATATGTTTTTTTATTTCAGTTTTAAATTTATTCTGATGTGATTGTTAGGGGAAAATTATTAAAGAATTTAATACCAAGAAAACTAAAATGATTTTGGCTTTTGGTAAAATTAAATTACTATATCTACATCTCGAAGATCGAAAATCGCTTCTTGTATTTTTTTATTATTTCCATCAATTTCGGTACCTTGAATTCTTTATATAGTTGGGCATTAGTCATTTTATTCTTTAAAATTATTTTAATTATAATTTTTGGTCAGTTTCTGATATTTTGATATAGTGGTTTTATATGCCCGTCCCCATCCGATAATACCGTAATCCATAATCCATAATTAAGCATCTTAAAATAAGAAACGAACGTAGCTTAATCAGTTATGGCGTGAGCAGTTATGGTCTTACCTATAAAACATACATTGATAAAATCAAACAGTTACAATTAAGATTCCTAAAACTTATGGTAGATAATAGAACCAAATGTATGTACAAGGATGATTATAATAAATTATTCAAAGTATGCAAAATATTACCAATTGACCAAAAAGTAAAATATAATATAATACTAGAAGAAATGATAAATAATATTAATATACACACTGACACGCACCATAACTATGCAACCAGATCGACAGGACGAACAATGAGAATACCAATCACTAACAACGTGTATGGCGAAAGGAAAAGAGAATATATTGTGCCAAGAATCTTTAATAAATTAGATAAAAAATTCTTTGAGATGATGCAAGACAAAAAAACTCCATTGGCTTCAAAAAAGTACAAGCTAAAAGAATATATATTAAAGCTATGTACCTAATCTTACATTAATTTATAATTACATATCATGTATCACTTGTAAAAAAATATGCAACACTCGATAATAACCTACTATCTTCATTATAAAATAAAAATTATTGTCAAATATTGAAGGCAACCATGCCGTAAAACTGCTGTACAGTTTGGCATATGTTTAATGTAATAAATATTTTTAAAAAATAAATAAAACTGTAAAAAAAAAAAAAAAAAAATATGGCTTTTTATTTGCAGGACAGCGAAAGGAAGCAGAGTTTTGAACAATTCCCGTAAAAGACAGGCGTGATTTCATGTTCATGTCGTTAATATATTTTCTACTACAGTCCTTATTGGGTTTTTTCTAGGATCAAAGGAACTCCCGATTGGAGTCCCGGGTAATCCGCACCCTCGCGGACGCCTTTGTGAATCCGGGATCCCTCCCCCCAGTAAACTAGTTCTTCTCGGATTACCAGGCGTCCTGTTGAGGGGGAAATGGCGCCAGTGCACTTTTATTCTTTCGTGCTGATTTCATCAAGTTAGTTAGGAGCTCATTGCGTACTCATTTAATCCGTATATGGATAACATTTTTTGAGCTGTTGATCTTTGTAATGTTATGTTTGTGGTTAGACGTGATTATAATGATTATTTTAAGGTCGATCAGATTCTAATTCTTCACCACGATAGATGCACATTGTAACACTAAATCTAATATATGAAAACCAATTGAATTTGGTTGATTTAAAAGATCGATTCAAAATCGATTGTTCTTATTACTTTTAAATAGAACTTACATACAAGATATAAAAAATTTAGTCCTCAATACCTTAATGATTCCTACCAAAATTATGAGTCGAAAATGTTCAAGCAACATGTTATACGCATATTGCACTAGTTATGTTAAGTGACCTCAAAATTTGCAGTTCTTTTTCAATATTTCTAACTTATATCCGTAAAATATTTGAGTATCATTGTAGTAACTTATATCGAATAAAAAAAATTTATTCACTTTGATACAAGTGAAATAAAATGATTTAAACCTTGCAGAAAAATTCTGGTCCAAATTTTTTAATCATTTTATTTGTATTATAGCGAATAAATTTTAAATATTTAATACAAGTCCAAAGTTTTTCAGATAAGTTAAAGATATGGAAAAAATACAAACTTTGGTGTGGCTTATCTCCATAACTATTAATAATACAACACTGTTACACATATTTCAAAAATACACCTCGATAAATATACGATTAACTATGTGCACCTGTATACTTGTATATTTATACAGAAAGCTATAATGTTTCTAAGATAAGTGAATTATTTTCAAGAGATTTGAAAATAAGTATTAGAAAAACAGTGACTTCTTTTTTTTCTGTTCGTTCTCTCAATCGAAAGCCAGTAGCGTCTTTGATCAAGTCCATCTATCGAATTTAAGATCGCCCTCATCCTCTTTGCCTTCCCATCTTTATAGTTGCTACCAGTGTTCCCAGATTACCATCTCTGCGGCAATGTGTTTGAAAAATTCGAGAACGTGCGTCTCGGATAAATTATTGACAATCTATCTTGAAAGTATCACATGCTTGGTTACCGTTACAGTAATATTTCTACGCCGTATCTAAGTTATCCGTTTTGGCAAAATGTCAATGTCTGTAAAAATGCGAAATACAATGGTTCTTCATACAAGCAACGAAACACAAAATCCATACAAGAAATTTGAATAAAAAAACAAACTCATTCAATATTTTAATTTTCCGTCCCGTGACAAGAAATCAATTTTGAAGAAAAAGAAAGACCGTATTCCTCTACAACACCTACAAAAGTGATAGAAAGCAAAACAAACCACCTTGGAAAAATGGTGATGTATTTCAACCCCGAGGTGTTGTGGGGAAAATGTATTTTTCTAAGGTTGCGAAGGCTAAAAGGAAACATTTCCCTATTCGGGGCGCAGCTTTATGTTCGGTTTTTGTAGTTTTGTTTATGTTCTACAAACGCCGTCTCCTGCGTGTTTTTGTGTTTTGAGGGGAGAAATTTAATAAAGTTGGGAATTTTCTTTTATGACTTATTTCCGGAGGTCCTTATTAAGGAGCGGTGCCACGTTACTCCGCGGCGGGGGAATTCATTAAAACCTCTTCAGATTTATTATCCAACACATTTTACTATGTACATTTCTTATTTTGAAACTGTTTAAATGATTGATCACATAAATATACCAAAATAAGGCAATACTCATTTTTAAAATATATTAATTAAACAGTAGCTTTTGTGGATGCAGATTACTACTACAGATTAGCCATAACCCGTCAAAAATTATGTTCTTTTAGATGTCGGTTCCTAATGAATCGGTGTGCAAAATTTGCGTAAGATCTGTCAAACGGTGTAGATTTCTATAGAAAATGTACCGTGGGGAGAGGGTGGGGTAAAGAGGGAGAGGTGAATTTCGTCTATGTTACCCGCTAGGTCCTCAAGAATAAGTATTTATTTATAGAAAAAAATATTTAAAAAGTTAGTTAAGTTAAAATAAAAACATTACAAAAAAATCTTAAAAAAAGAAATTACGGACGTTACAGGAAGTTAGGGACAGACAGACAACGAATTTTGTGGAGTTCAGGCATTGGTTGCAAACACAAAGTTTACGAGATTGATTCCTGTCAATTTGAAAATATTTTTGTAACGAAAAAATGAAAGCCTCGATTGGGAAAAAGCTCGCACAATTTTCTTCGCAGCTGTCTTAATTGACAAATATATAAATTTAAAATGAAAATTTTATTTGAAATATTAAAACACATGAAGTTAATTCAGTGGACACAAACTCAAATGGAGCACTATTTCGAAATTCAAACTAATCGTCACCAGATTATTCCACTCATCTCTGGAACACTTTATTTCACGTCGTTTCTATAGCACTAATTCGCTTCGTAGGCACTCTGGTACTTTATCGCTGGCTCGCTGTCTCTATCGCTTCTGTGGCTTCGCCTCTATATATACTTCGCCAAACGTCAAAATAAGACTGGCGCTGACTTCTATACTTTTTTCACGTTTCTAACAATTTCCAGTTAATTACAAAATTCGAAAATTTCGATTCTGTGAAGTTTCATTCACGATTGCGTGGCAATATATTGTAAAATCAATTGGCGATGGATAAGAGTGTACCTACCGCTCTTCTGTGACACCTGAATTTTCTTTGTCAGAGTTTAAGCCTTTAACCTAAGGATCCTTTTTAAAAACACTGTCTTCTAGAAGTCAATTTAAGACTAGAAGACTACTAAAATTATGCTTGGATTAGCCCTATAAAGATTCGGCCACGTGACCTATTTGAAAATTTCACAATTAGAGAGAGAGAAGAAAAACGAAATAGTAATTAAAAGCCAACACTAAAAAAGAAAAGCACGCCTGGTAGAGATTACGTGCGTGTGAACAAGCTCCAAGTCTTGGTTCAGGAAGTCATCATCATCGCTGATGGTTACAATTCGGACTGTCACGGCTGTTAGCCAAGTCTCGCCAGTCATCATTGCCACTTTCTTGCGGCAGTCATGACGCGGAATACATCCGCTAAGTGGCAGGAAGATCGTCTAATAATGCCGCCCATGGGATGAATGCGCATTATTATTATCGAATGATTTATTGTCGTTGCTTCCCTGTGATGGAAAACACCAACAGTATGTTGTGTCGCCATTGAACAGTTTACGCACAACATATTAATGACACTTTGGGATCTACATTTTCGCAAGTTTTAAACAACTTTCTGATCTCGAAAAGCATGGGTGTTAATAATACTTCGAGTAACGTTATCCCGATTTACGTTCATTCCGAGTTACGTTATTTACATTTCCCTCGACCATTAGCTCCCCAAAATAACTCAGTTTTTCTTTGATTTATAAGGTAATTGTAGAATGAAAACAAATCAATACGCATAATTCTTTATGTAACAATGTCCGTCACTAACGCTACCAGGTGGCGCGAATAATGATGAGGTATAAAAAGCAAAAAAACCTTATTATTTATATGAGAGTATTCGTCTACCTTCATTCTACGAAAACGTTATGCTACGCTAGACGGCGCTGTTCTCACAGCCTTAACTCGCAGCTGAAATAAAATAGAATAAGAACCAGTAATTGGTGGTTCTTTTAATTTTTTTAGATTTTTGTTAACTGTTTCTTTAAACTAAGCTCTCAGATCTGCCAAATTAAAATATCTAATATTATTATTAGTATTAATCAGTCAATGGTACCTACCTACCGGTCTTGTCGGCGTAATGATTAGTCATTTTTCGTACACAACTTTAATATTCAGAACGAACGTAATGTATTATAAAATAATAATGAACATTTTTTAATTGTCGGAGAAGTTGCGTAGGAATGTTAAATCATCAAATATAAGATTTCTTTCTTCTACAGCAATCGTGCTCTTCCTGGGACATTGTTTTGATTATTGTTTATTCGTGATATTCGTTTGTGACTTGCATTATGTAAAATGATCATGTAACTAGTATTGTTGTTACAAAATGTTATTTTTAAATGAAGATTTTGTTACATTTGAATAAGACATCTTGGTAATGTTCTTAAACGAGAGCACGAACAGCTGATGCGTAAACTCGTGTCCGGATTCGATTATTATCATCGGCGTGTAGATGTAGGCGAAAGTTTTATTAATGCGGCCATTAAAGCAATATTACCATGCAAGCGAAGAAATCTCTTTCCAGAAGATTCCATCAATTATCGTCCGGACAAGCGACAGTCTGTATCAAGCCGAGAAGTCTGCATAGAATTATCGGTTGAAATCGGATCAGTAGCTCTGTCCCTCGTTTAAAACGCCTTCGCGGGAAGTAAAAATGAGATGCAAGACGCACAAACGGAGATTAACGAAGATTGACGACGACAGCCGAGGATTGTTTTTACATAAAACAACGCGCGGGGAAGAAGTTCAAAATGTTTCTCTCACCTAATCTCGACGCCTTGACGTACGATAAAAATGGTCGCACGATTTGTAGCGATCGAGGGCTTGATTGTGAATTTTCATCGGCTACTTAGCTTAGAATAGCCGGGAAAACGGTAAAAAAAAAAGATGGCGATAAAGGTGGACGAAGTCGCGATGGATGCATTTAACTGAATGCTTTGAATAATTTACATTGCGATCGGGAGACGTTTTATTATTGACGTCTGAAAATGTCTGTGCTGCCAGGGTGTAGAAAACAACCTATCAGACCGCAGTATTGCAGCAGTATCAATTGATAGGAAAATGATATATTTTGTAAAGAGGTTTCCCACATTGTGATTACATACGAAAAGATGATAAGAAAATTAAAATTAAATAAGTTTTTCTGATTAAACAAAAATTACGACGTTGTGCGGAAGTTCATTAAAACAAACTTGTAACTTAATATTAATTAATACGTGGTTTATGCGCAATTATAAAATTCCTTACAGCCAAAAAGCGTTAAATTTATGCTCAACACGCGGAAAAAATACGCAGTGTTATAGCCACTGGTTACATGTGGGTAGGTACACAGTAAAAATTTCATAATTATGTATCTGCATAAACAGATTCAGAGAAAATCAAAAATTTATTACATCTGCATGTAAATTTTGTATAGAATATATATATACATATATATAAATTTCTGTATACATACAGAGATGTTCAAAATTTTGAAATACTTTCGCAAAACCAATACATACGTACTATACAAATGCGACAAAAAATCGCCTTTTTTCGTTTTTGTAGGGAGAAAATTTGCCCTGTGTTTTTCACAAACTTGAAGATTTTGACCAAACACGATAAAATTCAACTGTTATTTTCGGTTTGTGCATGTCGCACGCTGTACCTACTGCTGCCATTGCGAGAACAAATTCAACATTTTTCGTTATCGAAGGGAGAAAATTTGCCTTATGTGTTTTTCACAAATTTGAAGTTTTTCACCAAACGTGATAAAATTCAACGGTTATTTTCGGTTCGTGCATGCCGCACGCTGAAGTGCTGCCATTGCGACAAAAAAATCAACATTTTTCATTGTCGAAGGGATGATGAGAGGGACTCCTCCTGGAAACTACAGTAGTGATAAATTTAACTTAATGTGTGTGCAGTACAAAGTTTAATTTAGTGTAAATAAAAATAATCATGTTTCACCACAAAGTAACTGCCATATCAATCATTAAGAAATATGCTATTTTATAAATTTTTGATCATATATGTACTTAACCGAGAACGTATAGATTAACGCGAGGATAGAATGTCACACTGTCTTGTCCTGGTATGCGATTTTATAAATTATCTAATTGTTTATTCTTGGTTTATCATGGTCTCTTTACGCATACTTTCCACGTGCCCAAGCCATCTCAGTGCCCCTTTCAAAATTCTACAGACTAGATTACATTAAATCTTGTTCATTCTTACATACATTAATTTTGTCACCTACCCTTGCTCTGGATGACAAATTGTATCGATAATTGCGTTCAGATCCTCATTCCCTTTATTTTTCGCAGTCACCCTGATAAGGATTTTAGTAGTTTAGTTGTCTGCAAACTTTTGCAAATCACAGTATTGTATCACTGCAATAATTTAGTCCTTTTAAATTTAATGACAGATCTAGAAACTATCGTGTGTCTGATATAGAGAGGCAAAGAAAGTTAGGCGAGACTAGTGAGAGAGGGTGAGAGTAGGGCGCGCGAGAAATGTGTGTATTGCTTATTAACATTTAATAGTTAGGCACGCTTTCATCTATGGAACTCAGTGTGTTATTAGAAACCTACGTCTTCATTATGTGTAGGCATACCTAAGCATATTGAACGTATTTCATGGGCACACACAATACAAACACGATTAGGTTCTATTATGTAAGCTTTGCAACGTTGATAAATGTGTATATATACATAATGCTTGCGCACATATATACCCTGTCACTCCGTTTGCTCCAGGCAAACTTTGTTTAATTAAACTGTATTGTGACATAATGTTCCTTTACAGACATACACACGGTATTGTCAATAGGGGAGGAAATCCCCCACGCTACTGCACGGCCACCCCCGCCCATCCCCCAGAACCTCGTCGGCTCGGGCCATGGGTGCTCAATACTCGACACCGGCACAGGACGACTCCAATACTGTTCTTTGTTTATCTTTAATCGATTCAATCAAATTTACAAGATAGCTAGAACAAACCCTGCCGATTGATCGAATTATTATTTAATCACGAGCCGAGTGCCCGAGCTTTTAGGAAATACAAATTAAATAAATTTGCCGCTCTTTTTACGCGGCGTTAAGTGCGAAACGTAATTAAGTACCGAGATGAGAAAATGAAGCATTCATGAAGTATACAGGGTTATTTGGAAAACATTAATAACCTCGCAGGACTATATTCTTGCCTTGATTATGAGTCGAAAATTTTCAAGCTATTATGACCTAATATCAATAGTTAAGGAAATATGCGATATCAAAGTTTGCATTTTTTTTCTCAATATTTCCGACTTATTTTTTGTGAAACATTGGACTATCATTACAGTTACTTATATCGAATATGAAAAATTTATTCCCTTTAATACAAGTCAAATAAAATAATAAAAACCTTCGAATTCCAATTGGAAAACATTCCAATTGGAATTTTTTCAGGATTTTTATCGTTTTATTTAACTTGTATTGAAACGAATGAATTTTTCGTTATCGATATGAGTTACTGTAATGATGGTCCAACGTTTTACAAAAAATAAGTAAGAAATATTGGAAAAAAATGCAAACTTTGATGTCACATATCTCCATAACTATAGGTCATGATAGCTTGAACATTTTCGACTCATAATCAAGGCGGAAATATAGTCTTGCGAGGTTATTAATGTTTTCCAAATAACCCTGTATACAAGAAATCATGGTAATAATGCAAAAACAAAGTAGAAGTAGAATATTATTTACCATTCTTGTTAAAAACTCTAAAAAATTTTTCCATGCTTAAGAATTGTAGGTGCGTCTATAAATCACGCGGCCTGGTCAAGGGGAAAGGGGTGTAGGTAGAATCTACGCTGGGCTGCGTGAGGGGAGGGGGGATCAGAGTCAAGCCACGTATGGCCGGTTGTGTCGACTTAGTTTAGAGAAAAAGTTCGATTTTTAGATTTTAAAGTGTAGATTTTTACGGAAACGGGTTGTTTGATTGGTAGAGAAACTATTTTTACTTTAAAACAACTTGATGCATCCTGCAGGCCTTAAAACGGTACAGAATATGCAACCGATAAGTCTGCGCAGATCGGTTTGCACGTAATCAATAATTTTAAAATAATTTAAAGAGAAAAATGTCTTCTAGAATCAATAAGAAAAAATACGTTCCACTCATGGGGAGGGGGGGGGGGGTTAAAGAAAAAGCCATGTTAGGGCTATACGGGGGGAGGGAGTGGTTCAGAAAGGTTCAAAATGGAACCATGTGGTTTATGGGGGCTCCCTAAGCTACAGCAATCGAGAGGTTGTCGGTGAATAAATCGTGTTCATCTAAATGAGAAGTTTTAACATAATTGCGACATTCTAATTCACAAACACAAACAGGAATATATGAATTTTTGATATTTTTATTTTTCATGTATATCATTACATCATAAAAGATGTAACAGAATAAATCCTAAATACTTTACAGGTAAATTTCTGTCTGAATTACGAGTCAAAAATCTTAAAACACGGTTACCTACATCAATAATTATGGAGATAAACGACTTCTTTTATTTCTTTTACAAAATTTCTATTTTTTGCTTTCTGGCTTTGTTTCTGTGAAACATCGGATTGTCACGAAAGTAACTTCAATATCGAATATTAAAAACTCTTTTTTATGCAAAAAAAAGAATTTTCCTCAAGGTTTTAATTACTTTATGAAGGCGAATGAATTTGTAGTATCAATTTAATGTCATTTACTTTAATAAAATGTAGTTCAATGTTTTACAGAAGATAAATAAAAAATATGAAATAAAACAAATTTTGAAGTTGCTTTTCTACATAACTATAGGACATTTTCGACTCATAATGTAGCCAGAATCTACCTGTAAATTATACCCTACATATTAGACACATGTAAAATACAATTTTTATAAAAATATATTTTTAGGTAATTTCATTGTTTTACACCCTTAATACGAATGAACTAGACTTAGGTATGGGGGTGGCTTGGACATTTATATAAAAGTATGAAAAAAATTATACGTAGATGCATTATTTTAAGTACCTTAATGTTGTAGAGTGTAGAGTGATTATTTAAGCCATATAGGAATATATATAAGAACGTATAGGTTTTAAGCGCTTGGCGATCTAATAAAATACTGTTTCTCATATAAATAGCTTCGTTTTGTGAGACTACTTTGATACACCATGAGTAGTGTATTATTCGGGTTACGAGCCGCCGAATGAGTTGAGCATAATTTAGCAAAACTCCCCTAAAAAATTGACAACCCCTGAACAGCTTGGCGGTGACCACCCTAGTCCAATCAACGGCGAATGCAATACACACAATCATCCCTATCGATAATAAAACATAGATACCTATATCCTATATACCGTGACGCAACAATATCCGACAATATCGGGTTCCGGTTCATTTAGCAGAAGAATCAATATTGCTGCTTGCTCTTCGGGATGCTGCTGTAAATTAGATTCGGAAAATCTAGTGAAGGGTGGTATAAAGAGGCAAGGAAACCAATCAATTTATTAATAGTAGTCGAACATTTCATAGAGAAGTCATAGAAATTGATTAACACAAAGACAAGCGTACAGTTGCCGGCAAACTTCTTGAAATTTTTTGGCGTAGTGGGGGAATGCGCAGAAGACAAAATTTGGGTCTCGTTGGTGGAATGGTACATGCGCAAACTTCCCCCCACTACGCCGAAAAATTTCAGCATGTTTGCTGGCTACTGTATCTTCAATTCACTTTAAAGATTAAAGAATGGAGGGCTGAGATGGTTTGGTCATGGAGAACGTATGAACGAGGAAAGGATGGTTAAGAAAATATATGAAGCGAGTTTTAAAGGCAACAGGTATAGAGGGCGTCCGCGAAAGACCTGGCAAGATCAGATACTACAAGTATTGGAGAATGGCCCTGTTAAAAGCCTTCTTTAAAATATTTGAGATAAATGCTACATTTATACACAAAAAATCGAAGACCGTGCACTTATGGGGTTACGTGTAGTCAGAAGCGTGAATAAATATAAATTTTCAAGATTTTTTGAACAGTTTTGTAATGTTTTTGTTAAATATATAATACCAAAGTTTTATACTATATTTCAAGTAACTAAACCGAAAATTTCAAATATAATTAATTATTAATACTGGACCACGATAACAGCTCAATTCTTGATCCCTGTCTTGCAAATAGTGCCTCAAGGTGTCCATCTGTACTTCTTAGTGGTTTATCTAAATTTAATGAAACAAAAAAAAATAGTAATAGTAGTAATTTATATTGTGCTCAATCGTGGCTTTTTTTCTTTTCAAATTTAACAAAATGGCGGTCTTTGAAAGATTAGTTATGAATTTTGAGGGAAAAAATCACTCATTAAGCACAAGTTTTTAATGCCTAAAATTCGGTGTATATATTTAATTTAAATGTGTCGAGTAGTATTTAAAATACCGTGGAAATATACAATTTATCAAATTAAATACGAATACATCCTCTATTTCTGGTCCATATAATAGATCTTCTGCCGATGTGTAAGGCTCCAAGATGTCGATTTGTTTTTGTCAACGTCTCATTCTGCCTTCTCAAGTGACCTCATTTGCACGTTGGTCAGCAATCTTTATGCGCCTTATATATTTTTTTTCAGCATACCGGTGTGCAGTAGGCCCACAATTTAATCTTATTGCATTGGCAATCATTAACATTCCTTTCATATCTTCATGACGTCTCATTAAAAATTTTTGAAAATTATTATAATATACGCACAATGAGAAGAATATTGTTTTTTATACCTACTGAATTTAATTGTCTAGGAAATAGATTGAAATGTTGTCAACTGAAACATAATACAAAGACTGAGTTTTTACAATAACAAAGATAATGAATTTATGAAATGAAATTTAAAAAAATGTGAAACACCGAATGAGGAAAAATTGGCTTATGATGTATGAGAGATGTATGAATGTAGTCGAAACAAAGTGGTGTGCCAATATAGAAGAATACGGCGTCCTATCCTCTCTGCCTACCCCTGCGATGATACGGCGTGATGGTTGGTTAGTTTTAGTTAGTTAGTTACGTTCTCGTACGCAGATACATATGTTTACACATATGAATCGAATTAAAAAACACTGATTTTTTCTCACTATATTTAATTCAATTGTTAAAAGGTTTTCGATATCACCTCATTATCAATAACAAATTTTCAACTAAATAAAATATATAGTGAGGAAAAAAAACGTGTTTTTCAATTCGAGTCATATTTATTTACATCATAAAGAATGAAGATATTAGGAATGAATGTAAAGCTGATCGTAGCATAATACATAGAATTAAAAATAGGGTCGCTCAGGTGGTTTGGGCATGTTGAGCGAATATATGAGGAAAGAATGGTTAGAAAGATATATGATGCAAGTGTTGACGGCTCCAGAAAGAGAGGGCGACCACGGAAGACGTGGCATGACCAGATTAACCAGATACTGGAAGATGGTCCTGTTAGAAGCCTGAACAACCGTCGAGCTTGCATGCGAACATGTATGAATGTAGACGAAGCGAAAGTTGTATGGCAGGACAGAAGAGTATGGCACTCTATCCTCTCTGCCTACCCCCACGGGGAAACGGGATGATGGTAAGTAAGTAACAATCATTAATTTTATTTTAAATTTTTCCCCCTCTGCTCTTGTCCGCCTTCTAATTTTAATATTCCATTCTCTCTGTTGCTGTGTCGCAATTCGTATTTTATAATTTATTAAAACTGAGGAAGCTTGTAAGATAGTCCTTGCCCCATTTGAGTTGCTCATACGTAACTTGATATTAAATTGTACTGTTAGTTTTCCCATAAATAAATGAGTATTGGACGCAGAATAATATGAGCAATACATTTCAAACAAATCGTTGTAGCGTTTCAGTTCGCTATGTGCAAAAATTCAAAGATACGAACGTCCGTGTAAAATAATTTAAATATATTTAAATAAGTGCCAGGATTTCAAATTTGGAGGCAGCGCGTGAGGTTAGTTTGCGTCTCTGCCGCTTGGCGACGTGACGTGTTTACAGTAGTCACGTGCGGTCTTCTTTAACAATTGTGTGTACTGAAGCTGTGGATCTGTGGCGCCTTTGGATTGAACTCCATCTTTCTGTGTAACTGTGACGTCTTCATCCCCTATAGGGAGTGGTGTCAAAATGGCTTCCTGTCCCCTCGCTATCCCTCTCCCGCTGTAATCCCTCTCTGCCTTGAATCTATATATGTGAGTCTTAGTATTGTTTCTCTTGCTCTTGTACTGTATCCATGCCCTTTGTAACCTGTATGCATAAATCTTTGTATCTTATGTATCTTTACTACCATGTGACGGCGCCAGAAAGGGAGGGCGACCACGGAAAACGTGGCATGACCAGATTAACCAGATACTGGAAGATGGTCCTGTTAGAAGCCTGAACAACCGTCGAGCTTGCATGCGAAGATGTATGAATGTAGACGAAGCGAAAGTTGTATGTCAGGACAGAAGAGTATGGCGCTCTATCCTCTCTGCCTACCCCCACGGGGAAACGGCGTCATGGTAAGTAAGTAAGTAAGTAACCATGTAACTGAATTGAATATACTAATAAAGATTTTATTTCTGCGAGAGTGGGACAAAGATTGGGCTTTGCTTGCATCTCCCTGCTGGGCCGCTCTATACACGTTCCAGCATGGATATATTTATTAGAGTAAAAATTTGTCAACTAGGCGACGCATGAGAAGGACCGATATGTCAGCGTAAGCTCGTAAAACGGTCCTGGGAAAGTGGTGGGTACCCAATCACTGTACTGAAGCTGCATTTCGTTCAATTAATGCGCGATTAATTTCACCCCCGGCACTGCACGAAGTCGGATGTTGGGCGCCAAGAACAGTGGGAATTATTACAGTAAATGCAGAAAGCCCGGGCTTTGCTCAACTTGCGAACAAACTCTCGAAACGGAACTCGATTAAACGTAGAGGACTTTACTGTGCACTGGGACTATTATAATTTTCCATTTCCGTAAGTTGGACGGATGGACAATGGAAACATTCCTGGAATAGACGACGACAGGTGGACCAAACGTGTTCTGAAATGGGGCCCGAGGACATATACGGAAAACGACATCCGCAAGTTTGCTGGGAGACACTTGGATGTCGCATTTATAAAATGATATTTAATCAATTATTTATTTATTTCGTTTAAATTTATTTATACATATAAATGAAGGTAGTTGCTTCACTAGACAGTGTCTGCTCTGAAGCAACTACCTGTACAGTTTTTTTTTAAGTTTAGACATTAGCAAGACTACATATTAGAAATAAAATTTATATATAGCACGTAAGAAATAAAACACAAACAAAAAACTATATATTAGAGATTATACATTTAGACATTGTATATAAGAAGTAAAATCATTCAAACAGAAGCGGTACCGCGGTACCAAATACAGGCAGACTACAAAACGAAAGCAATGTGTCAGCTTGAATTCCATTGCAAAACGTTTTTGTGACTATATTAATATGGACTGTATTGATATGGCTATATTAATATGGATGACACATTGCTCTCATTTTTTGTCCTACCCACACCAAAGAGCCACCTTGTTATTTCCTGCTTGAATTCTTTTAACACCTTAAGACCCTTTACATCTAATGGCAGGTTATTGTACATTCTTGGAGCACAAAATAAGAAAAAATCTCTGTCCGAAATGCATTTATTACCTGTGATTTAATTTTTAATCATGCATTGATTAAAAACAGGATTAAATGCCGCATTGAGCAAGTTCGTGTAATCTTCATCCGTATGAAAAAGATATTCTGCAGTCATGATCTCAATTTTCGAACACGAATGCGAATGGTCAGATGCTACGTGTTTTAATATTATTTTACGGAATGGAAGCATGGACGCTTATCGAAGAATTTATAAGGTGACTTGAAGCATTCGAGATGTGGATCCACAGAGGAATACTCGACATAAGCTGGATGGACAGCTTTATTATTTTATTTTACATATATATACGGCTTTAAAGCCTTTTAATTTAAAATTTGTACAAAATGGATAAATAATAGACAAATGTAAACATTAATTATTTAATAACATAAAAAAGAACAATATAAAGGTGAATAACATATAAATGAACGGATAAGACACAAGAAGAAGAAGAAGAATAAACCAATTTAAGAGAATAAGAAGAGGGAAGGCGGAGTTGGTATGCATCGGGAAAACAGACGATAGTGATACGGCATATTAAAAATTAAATAAACAATATCTAGTAGAATAGGTCTTACATTTTTAATCTTTTAAAAGTTATTTAAGTTCTTCTTCAAACACAGCAATATTACTTTGTGATTATTATTACTATATACTTCGATTTTTTAAAATTTAATTTTGTACATTTGTTATCCTGATGAAGAAGCTATTGGCTTTGAAACACGTTGATTTTTTTTCAATAAAAAAGTGGTGTATACAAAGTTAATTTCTATAAATTATATCTATAAATTGTAGTTATTTAAGTGTTACATAAAACGGATATTTCACACGAACCGTATATTTTACAGAGAAGAAAATCTCGACGTTTCGCTGAAGTCTTATTCACCTACACCTATTCGGCCTACGCTTTCTAAGCTGAATAAGACTTGAGCGAAACGTCGAGATTTACTTCTCTATAAAATATACGGTTCGTACAAAATATCCGTTTTATTGAACACTTAAATATGTCCACATAACAACCGTAATAATTACCTTAACTCTTTAATACTTTTAAAAGTTATCGTATCTACCTACAGTATTCTCTTAAGTTAGGGCGTTTATACAATTTTAGCACAAGGGTGTTTAACATTGAGTCTATATGATGTTTATGTAGTAGAATGCTTAATGATTCAATATAATTTCAAAAGGTTTGTGATAATTTGATTCTAATGTTGGAATATTTCTCCCCTTGTTTCTTTCTATAAATAAATTAGGGGAGAAATATCTCAACATTAAAATCAAATTATCACAAACCGATCGGAATCATATATAATCATTGAGCGTACTACTACTTAAACATCATATAGACTCAATCTTAAACACCCTTCTACTAAAATTGCATAAATGCCCTAACTTAAGGGAATAATGTACCAGTCAGAAGATAGGTCGAAGCCGGTCAAAAATTTCAAAAGTGTTTTAATTTAATAATTAAAATGGAATTCTACCAAGAAGTACATACTTCAAAATTTGTGACTTTTAAAAGCTGAGTGGTAATTTTGAGGATCAATTAGAAGTTACCCGAACAGGGTCACACTTTCGATAATGGACCCCAAACGATCTAAGTTAGGAACCTAAACGATGGGGCTTGGACGTCTTCTGCGGTTTTGCACTAAAACACACCTGTAGTCCAGTTACCGCATTAATAATATAACGCTATTATGTTTATATATAAATAAGTTTTTATTTAGTCAATTGAATCTTTTATGCGGCAGAACATTGTCAAAATATTTTTGATTTGACCGCAAATAAATAATCTCTATTAAATCAGTGTGGTCCATGGACAATAAATAATAGTTCGTGTGGTTTAATGTTAAAATGTAAATTTATCGAGGTTGTTATTGAATTTCAACACGTTCTCTGTTTAAATAATATTTAAATAAAATTTTATAATATTTGTAAGAAAAAATAGTATGCGGAGAAGTCTTCTTCATTAATTACTGAAGAGAAAATATCTTTTACACTTTGGATGAAATATTAACAGTTAAACAAAAGCGACATCAAAATTTAGATTGTTTTTTCAATATTTCTGACTTACATTCTGTTAAACTTAAAACCATTGTGAAAATAATTTTTATCGAATATTAAAAATTCATGCGATTTGATACCTACAAGTCGAATATAGTGAGGTTTGACATTATATTTGATATATTCCTCATTCCATATTCTACTTGTTAATCGCCTGTACTCCCACCACAACAGTAGCCACGCCCCCGTTCTAAAATTAACTTGTTTATCAAAAAAAGTTATGAATAAATAGTATACGTTCGTCCTGACATACATACATACAGTGGTATCGAAACCGGTAGATTTTTGTTAATTAAAATTAATAATTATGTTATCCCTACTTATAATTTTTAATTTAATTTGATATGTCATGTCAACTTGAGTTTAATTATAATTTGACAAGATGACACAGTTTAAGTTTTAAGTTAATTAATCTAACCTAAAATAATCTAAAATTTATTTTATCAATAGCGAACACAGTTCTGGGCACCATTTAACTAAATATAATAATTTTGTTGTCCGTCTGTCCGTAACGTCCGTAACCTGGTGTAACTAAGCTGAAATTACAACTTTGAATAATTAGAGCGTGACGCGCAATCAGCGCGCAACACGCAACTACTCGGGTCACCCACCAAATTACACGATCTTCACATTTTTATATTGATATTTTATTATATTTAAGGCACATTTTCGGGTAACCCTCAGCTTGTTTTAACATAAAGGGGTCGTATTGAAACACCAACGAATCGAACTTTTATGTTTTGTAAACATACACAAACTCCAATTCTAGTGTTTGGAATTAACGACTAAAAAAGGGAAAAAAATGTATGTGAATATTAAAAATCGCACCCCCATCCAGCTGAGCCCGGAAGCCATTTCCGTTCACAATTCCTGTCCCGAGACAAAGCTTTTGTAGCTGCTTAAAAGTCATTTTTTGATTTTTCAATGTGAGCATCATTGTTTGACTATTTTTGTGACTATTTTGAATCACGGTACAATAATTATTACAGGACTTTGAAGCTAACAATTCATGAATAGCACACCGTTTGGTTTTTAAAATTAACTTTATTCTAAATTTAAATACAAAATTTATTCTATGTTTAAATCTAAAAAAAAAATATATTATCTTACAAACTAATTTAATCGACCTAAATCCCAAAGTATAATTACAGCATTACAGATTAAAACTCTTGTCTGGAGTGTGCCGATGTATGGCAGCGAAACATGGACCATCGGCCAGAGCATGTCCGGGAGGCTAGCGGCCTTTGAGATGTGGTGCTACAGGCGCATGGCGAGGATCCAATGGTCAGAACATATCCGAAACGACGAGGTGTTGAGCAGGGTGGGCGAAAAGAGGCCGCTCCTTAACAGAATCGCCCAGCGAGCAATTTGGATAAGCCATATTATAAGGCATCCGGGCCTGCTTTTAACCATCGTCGAGGGAAATGTTGAAGGCAACAATCGTAGAGGCCGCCCGAGATTAAGCTACGTGGAGCAGATTACCCGAGATGTGCGCTGTAGCACCTACCAAGACATGAAGAGGCTGGCAGGTGACAGAGAGGAGTGGAGAGGGCGAGTGCTTGTTGCAGACTAATCCTAGGATTGCGACTCAAAAAAAAAATTTACAGCAGCAACTCTTTAATGATTTATTATTATTATTATTTATTTAATTTTTGGTGAATATTTATTGATGTCCATTAGTGTTGTTGTAATTCCAGTAAGTTAAGGACGAACCTACGTTGCTGATTCATCACGTTGAGTGTTGTTATAGCTCCACGGACGGAAGAAGGTATGTTCGAAATTAGACGAATTCATACATGTTTTACGATCTTTGACGACTAATTTCATAATTTGAAAACATCGTCGCATGTACGCGTCCATTTTGTTGCACACTAAAATATCCTCCCTTTAGAGGTAAAACTTAGTAAGGGACGGTTGTTTCAAGTTGGACTAAAGTAAAAGTTGGTTTAAAGCACAAATTTTTGCGTTCTCCACCAATCAAACAATCCGTTTCGGTAAAAATCTATGCTTTAAACGAACTTTTATTTTAATCCAACTTGAAACAAACGGGCCTAAGTGACATTGGAGTAAAGAAGACTGGGCACGGTCCATACAAAATATTAGTTTTTATCTCAGTTTTTTTGTTATATTAAGTGAAATTAAAATATGTAATTTTTTTATTCAATATCAGTGACTAACATACAAATATATTGCTTTGTTTTTTTCTCCAGGCGTAGTATAAAAAAGTTATTTTTCACCCATTTCTACTAGCATGCCCACCGAGTTTAGGTTCATTAGAAACGTCCGATGGTCCTATTTCTATTTCGTGGGTGTCGGCTATAAATAAGTAGATACTTATTCTTTAGGAACCGGCATGTAAAAGTATCGTCGTTTTTGACGGGTTACGTCTAGTATAACATTTTAAAGACAGAAGTTTACGAAGATTGCTATCCTCAGTCACAATGGAGAACGTTTAAGAAGATGAAATTAAAAAAAATCAAGTTTCTCTAAATGCATCCGAGCGGACATACCAGTTTGAGAATGAGCTGAATTTTATTTTTCTATTTCGACGGCGGCAAGTTTCCCCGATTCGGCAAACTTTTCTATCGCTGGCCATGTCTGATGTAGGCAGATTATTGGTCTTCCGACGAGCGGCTTTGGGTGTAGTGATGGCTCCGCTCTGTACACCACAATGTAGTACCACATTATTACTACAGTACTACATTGAAGCGTACACTTCACACCTTTTGAAGTATAGTGCACACTACAAACTACACACACTTCAAAGTTATTGAAAGTATGTACATACTTCAAATAGTAAATTTTAGGAAATCGAATTTTTGTTATAATTTTTAGGTCGCCAAATGTGTACCGAAAAATGTCGGTCCTCGATATATTCATATATTTTTTCCTTTTTAGTTATCAAACATTTTATTTTGGGAAAAAATAACAAAATATTTATATTGTACTATAATACTACAATTGCTTCACTTCATTATTAGTACTATAATTAGTTCACTTCATGTAGTTTGTGCTACAAATGTAGTGTACACTTTGTAGTCTTCAAACGTGTGTGTGTGTAGTCTTCATTTTGTAATGTAGTTTTTCCCTTCGCTATTTGTGCGCTCCGTTTCAGCGGTGAACAGCGAGCACACAGTGTTTCACTTTCGCTGGGATGTCGGAATAATCAGCGCGGGTTGCACTTTCACGCCAGCAATACGTGACTCATAATTGGACACATGTAAGCGCTAACTCCATATCGATCGCATTTTGGCGTTCATGACGTCGCGTCGTATTTGACAACTCGTGACCTCGAAACTAAAAGATATCATGTGAAATTTTGGTTAGGTTAGGTTAGGTTAGGCATTTTGGGGTTCATGCCGTCATATCGTATTTGACAACTCGTGAACTTGGAACAAAAAGGTATCATCTGATGGTTAAAATTTTGTAGTAAATAAGACTGAACACTGACAAGTGTTTTGTCTTTAAAAACTCCTAGTAGTTTTGGAGATACTTCATTTCATTTCGGTAACGATAAATCGGCGTTTATTGGACAAAAGACATTTAAGTGTATGGTACATACACACATAATACATACAAATATAGGATAAAATATGGCGAGCCTCTCGGCCATTACCTACCTCGCTAGATGTATAGAAATACTTGTTTTGAGGTAGATAGCCTTTTATTATCATTTTACCACCTTAGATCGATAACTCGAATTCTTTTGAAAGAAAATCTTTTAAAAAAAAAGAAAAAAATCAAGAATAAAAAATATAAAAGTACATGGAGAAAAGATGAAAAATTATAATAAAATGTATTTTAGAAGCACTTATAATATTTTTAAAAAAAAGATTGATTTTGTACAAATAAAATGCATGATTTATATTGTATACCGTTTCTTCATCGTAAACGATATACAGGGTGTGTTATAGCCAGTAGCAAAAACTTTAGAGGTGGATTCCTGCCTTGATAATGAGTCGAAAATGTTTAAGCAACCATGACTTTATGTATAAATCAATAGTTATGGAGAAATGCAACATCAAAGTGTGCATTTTTTTCAATATTTCTGACTTTTTTGCAAAAAGTTCTAAAAATATCATTACCGTAACTTATATCGATTACGAAAAATTCATTCTCTTCAATATAATTCAAATAAAACGATAAATATGTTGTAAAATATTACATTTTAAATTTCTGCAAAATTTTTATCATTTTATTCGTCTTGTATGAAAGCGAATGAATTTTCATAATCAATATAAATTACTATAATGATAATACAACTTTTTACAAAAAATAAATTAGAAATATTGAAAAAATGCAAACATTGATATTGTATATCTCCGTAACTATTGATATTAGTCATGGTTGCTTGAACATTTTCGACTCATTATCAGGGCAGGAATCCAAGTTTGTGAAATATTCGGGAGACATTTTACGGCTATAAAATTAAGAACGGTACTACAATTTAACTCGGGTTCAGTGACTTTCTTTGGTAATAAATTTAACTAAATTAATTTCCAGTGTTTTCATCTGCCTTCCAAAGCCACTTCTCGTGACATAATACGGGGGTAGTTTTATAAATGATAATTTGGGATAAAATAAAGGTCATGAGATATTTGTCATCCATGTCATGGAAGTTCAAGGACGTGAGAAAGGGTCTGTAACCTAGCAATTCAGATGAAATAATATTGTTTTAGGATTGAGACGGCTCAAGAATCTTCCCCTGGGATGGAGTCATTTATAATTTATACATTATTTTTTTCAAGTATTACTGTCAGGGTAAAATCTCTCCTATCTCTGGGCCCTCTATTGGGAGGTATTAGATATATAATAACATAACCATCAAAGTCTTAAGGTGGTCCACCATTAGACTTCTCCTTTTCTTCTGCAGGCCGGCTATAAATTTTTAAACCAGAATATTAAAAAAATATGGCAGTGTTAAATTCTTGACTCCCGTGTGAATCAAAACCTATCCGTTCCGGTTGGACCATAGAAAAAACTGGTTTGCGGAATATATGTACATACACACATACAGATAATTAAATGACCATAGATATGTAGATAGATCAAAAACAGTACCAAAGATAATAATAAAATATTTTTTCGAATTTATTATGATGGAATTAATGAGATTTTAAATATAATTTTCATACATACATATATTATTTGGTTGTGTGATAATATTATTGCTTCTTGTTACGATAACGCCTGACAAGAATTAGAGTAATAATATAAATGGGAATTCTAGATTTACTAACTACATATCATTACATCCAGTGCCTAACCTAACTCAATCTTTCCAACATCAAGATATTTCAATGGTAAATGTGTCATTGGAATCGTAGAAACTTGCGTCATAAATCAGACCGGAATCATTATCCCCCCCTTTCGACCAACCCTACTAACTCTGACAAACAAGTGGTGTTTTTTGTACAACCGAGCATTAAACCCGTGGTTCGCAGACCCGGTTCTGGGGGTGGTTTAGGGGCAAATCGTACAGATTTAAAAATGATATTTATTGAAAACAGATGTACCGATCACCGCCTTCTCCATTTCGGGATTCAGATCACGATACAACGGGGTACGTTTTTCTCGCCCACCCCAAGCAATTTTAATTAAAAAATGAAAAGTTCACGAAGTACCTTTACGCAATTTTAGGCAACGCGAAAATCAGGGGTTTCAGGCCTGAACGAGTATAGTACGAACAAAGGCGTGCATGCATCACCTGTAAACATGGCTTTTCATTACCGAATTACCTGTAAAAAGTACTGGTAATTACGGTAAATCATTTTTCACTTTATAATGTATTATGCAATATAATAATATCTTTAAATTACGATATTATGTGACGATATTTGTGAAAAGTATGTTTTGTTGTATGGTCGTTTGCCCGGAGTTTTGTGGGAATTTTTCCGGCGTGATACAACGGGCGCACGTGCATTGGGGATCCGAGAATAACCGTCGCGAAAATCTCTAGTCAAACTTACGGTCCTTTATTTTGTCTTTCAACATTTGAAACAAGCCGATTTCTTTCAGAAAACGTTATTAATAAAGTAATAAGTAATCTTTGTGCAAAATAAATATCAATACTTAATCAAATTAATAATTATGCTAGGATATATACATGTATAATAAAAAAAAGGAATAAAAGGGTGTATATATAATAGAAAAAGGAATGAAAGCAGATTGAATGCGGAGGAATGAATAAATTAGAAGTGAAGGTAATGCTGGAAGCGTGGTAGATATAATAAAGAAAGAATCGCTGATATGGTTGAAACGAGGAAAGGATGGTTAAGAAAATACACGAGGCGAGTGTCGAAGGCAGCAGTAATAGAGGGCGTTCGCGAGAGATCTGGCACGATCAGATACCAGAGTATGGATGAAAGTAGCCGAAACAAAAGTGGTACACCAAGATAGAAGAATAGTAGTAGAGACTTTCCTGTGGGGAAAAGGCGTGATGTTAGTTAGCTAAGCATGATGGTGACATCTGTACAGACGACACGATATTCTTTTGTTAAAATTGGTCCATATCCGAAACCGGGGCAAGTTCTCTCTGTCCGTTTCGTAAAAGGGCCGCGCACCGTTTTTGGTCGCAAATGCTTGCGGTTGGTTATCTACGTGACAAATGCGAGGACCCGAACCGTTCGGTCGCCACGTCACACGCGTGGCGCGATACGCCCGCCCCGCAACGGGCTCTGCGGTCGGGCAACAATTCCGGATGGGGTTACCCGCCGCGCTCGCAGATAACAGAAGAGTGTGGAAACGACGAAGAAAAAGAAAACAGATTAGCGAAGGCGTGACTAGTCTCGAATTAATTATTATTTACATACGAATGTACGCGATTGAACCCCGTTAAGGACGAATCACTACGTGTTTCTTGCGTAATATAATCAACCTATTTACATTATTTTTGTCAGCGAGAAATCTTTTAATCAATTTTTGACCCACTTCTTGACCAACGATCGCTCTGATATTTGCCAGAGAGACGTATTCCTGATGACAATACAATAATCATTAATTTATTTTACAATATAAGTTAAATTATTTAAAATGCTATCGTGTTATTGTCATCCGTAAACTGATCACGGGGGAGGGATAAATCGGAATGCTACGCTGGATTACGTGAGGGGAGAGGGGTCAGAGTCGAGCTACGTCATTATTTGTTTAAATTACTGCACAATATGTCTTCGGGAATTAATAGGAAATAAAACTACGTTCCACTCAGTGGGGGGGGGGGGAGGCGGTCAAGGCAAGAGCCACGACAGGGCCACATGGAGTGGGGAGGGGTTCGAAACAGTTAAAAATGCAGCAATGTGGTTTATGGACACTCCTTTTGTATTATTTTAATCTATACGAAAAAAATCCGTTTCCAATTTTCAGAAGGTTTTAATAATTTTATTTGACTTGTATTAAAGCGAATAATTTTTTAAGATTCGATATAATTTACTTTCATGACAGTCTGACGTTTCACACAAGATAAGTCAAAATATTAATTTTGAAACTTTGAAATCGTTCACTTCCATAACTGTTGATTTTAGGACACTGATGGTCGGACATATTTGACTCATAATTTCCCTGTACATATAGTATTGTGGACCTGCTCCTTTACGCCCCGCAATTTATGACGTTTTTTCTTGTATGAACTTAAAAATTAATAAGTGTGAACGCCTTTACATACATTAAAAATAAATTCGGGATTTTTATTTATTCGTGCTGTTTTTTTATCACCTGTTTTTATGTTATTCTCTGTTAGTTGAACGCTGTTTTAAAAAATCTGATGATACTAGTAGATACAATTCCGCCACATATTCTTCTTCTTCTTTTTATCATCACAATACAAATCCTTTATCTCCTCAATCCCAATACTCGGTATTTTTTTTCTCAAAAGAAATAACACACTTTCATTTTTTAATTCAATCATTAGAAAATAATGAGTGCTTTACGAAGCTACATTAACTCATAGGGGAATGATTCTAATATTATAAATATTCATTTTCACCGCACAAGACAATATAGTATACATAAACAAAATAAATAAATATGAAGACATGCTTTTAAACATTTTCTTTGCATATATTCGTAATCGATATGTATCATTACCCGTGCATTTAAACATATTTTCGAACGACACATTCTTCAGCTATTTCTGCGGCTCTTGCTTGCGAGTGACATGATTATTAATTTAATGTGAGTAACGTGATTATTAATTTTATTCAAAATAATGACTAAATCATGTCGAAAATTATAAAAAATGTATAGTCATCCACTCAACGTAAATGATGAAAGTTTCAGAGTTCTAGCTAGTTGGGAAGTTGGTGAAAAATCAATTACAAGATTCCACCACAGCAAAAAACAACAAACAACAGAAAAACGGACAAAGAGAGTTAAATAAAAGCATGTAAAAACATTCAATTTTCCTAGTAACTCGTCTAAACTAATAAAAGTGTACAATTACAGAGCTTGTCATAGTAGTTTCTAGTCCAAAATTCATTTATTTCAAAATTCATTAAAAAAATCGTCTAGACTAATAAAACTTTACAATTACAGAGCTTGTCATAGTAGTTTCTACGCCAAAATTCATTTATTAAATTTTTATTTTTTTAAATAGAAATGCGAATACGGAATACTTATCACAACAATATTTTTATTATTTTCAAATTAAGCTAAACGCTTGTACTATCAAAATAGGCTTAATTTGCTGGTCTGAAGTGAGACCCGAACCAGCGACATTTGGATAACGAGGCGAGAGTCCTAACCGCAAGACCAACAAGCTACTCACAGTCCCAAAGATTCGCCTCAAAAACAAAGCCATTCCTAAAGTCTTCAACAATAATTTTACATACCCGGTACCGAGTATTTCAAATGCAGTAAAAATATTGTCAGTAAAATAAGTTAAATTGTGTTTCCCTGCAAAGCTTAAGCTCGCTTAAAAAGCCACAGAAAACCAGGTTCACTGGACACTTAGGAGACCACGTGGGTGTGGGATTAATGCTTGTGTGTTTGTGATACCTGATGAAAACAGAGGCGACCTTCTCGGATGCGGTGAGGCTTACCTGAAACAAGATAAAATAAAACAAATTAAAAAGTGTACTGAAGAGTCATTATTTTGAATTATTATTATTCACACATGTGCATTTCCTGACGCGAGGTATGATTAAGAAATGCGCGAATGTTCGTTTTTCTCTAAAATTGATTTATTTATTAACATTTATTCCCTTTAAATAGTCCCCATCACATATAATACACAAGTGCCAGCGCTCTTTCAATCTTCGCAACACTTCTGGAACGCATTTTTCGGTATGGCGTTTTATCTCCTCTCGATTCTGTCTCTAGCTTCTCAATGTTGGCAAAATGTTTTCGTTTCATAAGTAAAAAAAACGCCAAAACACATTGTGGCCTTTTAGATATCCAATAACAAAATAAGCATCTAATATTACTACCAATGTCAAGATAATTAAGAAACAAGTGTATCGAGACAATAAAAAAATTGCAACAATTGGACTTAATCCAGCGTTTTAGTGCAGCCCCCGAAATTATTTTTTTTTTTTTTTAATTTCGGGGGCTGCGCGGCTTCTTTAAAATAACTTTTTTATTTTATCATATCTCGCACACGGCACTATTATTAACATATTATTTCAAAATTAACTAACAGAGTGTTAGTTAAATTTATATAAACCACTACCAGATTTTAGGTCTACCGGTTTCGAGACGTACACGTCTCTTCGTCAGGATCAACACTACACTACTATACATCACAACTATAGTATTGTTAATTTTTAACCAATATTAATCACATGCGTGTTCATCTTGTCAAGGACAAGCATGCACTAACTAGCCTACAGAATTATCAGGAATCTACGAGGGTGAGAGAGTGAGAGGGGGCGGGGTCTAAAGTGGGTGTTATCTTTTGTGAAAGTTAAATTGAACAAAGGGCTATATGGAAAATTGATTTGGTTAGTTAATGCTTTTAATATTAATAATATTATAAAACTAACTACTTTACCTTTGCGCCGTTTCATACAAGGGTAAATGGAGATGATAGAAAGTAACACTTTTCTGACATGAGCCAAAAATGAAAAAGAAAAATGCAGGGGATGACGAGAAGATGATCTTAAGGATGGCTTGTGTTGATACCAGAAAAAGAAGACGCCTGAGGAAGACATGGCACGACTATGTAAACCAGATACTAGTCGATGGTCCGGCTAAAAACCTCAATAATCAAGGAACCTGCAAGAGAAGAAGTTAGTAACTACGCATGTGGATAAGGAATCAGTTGTGTGACGCTTTAACGTCTATCTACCCCCATATTTCATACTCGTACATTATAATCGATGGCTGTTCTATATTTGCTATACAAATTTGACAAATTAATCATTTTAAAAATACTTTTTTCATATACATAATTTCAATGTAATAACCAACAAGACATTTAAAAATTACCTAAACAACTAACTCAATTGCCGTATTCGTGTAATGGATACATCTGTTCGCGGAGTATTCAAGGAAGTATTACTAACTTAAGTAAAGGAAGATAAAGCAGCATTTTATCTTTGTTCTGTCTTTGTCTTTGACAGCGCCGGTTTTTTTTGTGTTTCTCTGGTGTCTGAACTATTTCAGTTTGTCTGCGCACTCGGGAAACTAAACACGAGACTAAGGACCACTTTTCTCTTTTAATTCTTTATTTGTAAGGAAGTAAGTCTCTTTGCGGATGTGTGTATAAACAATAATTTTATATGTATATTCTATGAACACAATTATTGGAGTTTGAAATTTTTTCGATGTAAATTTCTATAGCATAGATCATTCAAATATTTGAAATAAGATAAATGAGATAGATATAAGATAACAGAATAAGATAAAGAACGTATATGCAACTATAAAAAAATTGATAATGTCTGGATGTTCTTACAATAGAATCGGTAAACATTATATTATGTGAAGTGATTACTTAAGCCAGCTAATACAGGTTATGAGCCCTGTGGCCACCCTATAAAGATATCCATGTTTCCCATGTAAAAAGCTCTGTGAGACTTCTATTATTTATCTTAATGTACGTATAAACATTCGGAACTAAATAACCGTATACTGTATACCGTATATATTACGTGATAACTTCGAAGGCAATCTAAGAAAACACCGAGGGAACACATCTTCAAAATCCATTACCAACAAAATGTCTTACAAATGCTTTAAAAACGTCGTTCGACGCGCTTTAAAATTTCAGTGCCTTCCACAACATTACACCAAAATATCAAATTAATGGAACATGCACTGAAGCGCTCGCCGGTATGAAAAATAAACATAAAATAGCAATTCTCAGCTTGCGAGAATTTTGAATTCGGTGCCGCCATTTTGGATTTTTAGTTTCTCAAAGAGATCATAGAGCGCGAAGAGCAAATTGCACGTAAACAATTTCCGCGCCATCGGGTTTCTGTATCAAGAACGAGGTTATGCCCGAAGCACGACTGCACCGGGAATGGAGGGCGTCCGTGCGATTCAGAGAAAAACGAACAATCCTACATTTTCTGCGCTGGCAATACTTTTCCGCTACACTTTGGCGCGAAACGGTGACCATTTTAGATAGATTAGAATGTGTTGTATTGTCGTCTCGATTTATAGCGGAATGTCCCTACAACGCCCGGAATAAATGCTTTAAACAGTGTCAACTGAGACCATTTACTGGATTCGTACTTTAAACGCATTATTTTTTTACGTTTCCTTGAATATATTTTGTTTAATATTGAGTTGAAATGCTTACGATGCTGTGTATCGTAAATGAGTATTGTTTATGTACGTACATTTGATCGCAATAATTTTTCAAGTCAAGATACTACCATCGAAGAATATGAAGAAATAAAACTCTAAAATTAGGGAAATGAATAAAATAAAATAATAAATTGCGTTTGAGACATTAAGTTGATTTTAATTAATTTAAAATAAAGTAAATATGTAATCAAGATATATTATAGATGACTCATGGAGACAAACTGTATTTTTATATGGGAAAGTAGGTATAGAAGTCTTTTTGAGTGTTCATAGGGCTTAGGACCTATCGTACGGCTGGCTTAAGTGATCACTTTACACAACGTAACGTTCACCATTTCTACCCACGATAGACTACCACATCTATCAATTTTTAGAAGCTGGATATATGTTTCACTTACACAACATGTTTAGTATGTGAGTTGTCTTTTTACAACCGCTACCTGCAGTTCAAAACTTTTTTATTCCCATAATCGACAGGTCGTAAGCCCTAATAACACCAAAAAAGACATCCGTACCTACTTTCACATATAAAAATGTAGCTTCGTCTCTATGTGACATCTATAATATCTTGATTAATTATGTACTTACTCCTGGGGATAAAATCCAGTATTGTGTTCTTGAAAAATTTGGATATATTTAAAATATTCTAAATATGTAATATTGAAACTTTTATAAATATATTGAAATGTGCTGGTAAACACATACATGCCTGGGGGTCTAGAAGAAGCCGGGGATTCGAACTTTGTCCCAGGAGACCATTAATTAAGGTAGTCCTATTTTCATGGCATAATTTTTTTTAAATAATAAGATAAGAATATTAACTAAATTAAATAAGTGAAAATTGAATTAAATAATTTGAAGTCATCATAAAAGAAAACACTATTTTTTTTCCACTACTTTTCTTTGACGGTCTGCGTTCTTCTGAAGAAAGAAACAAAATGGTGTTATCGTTTATAATTAGATATTTAACAAAAGTAAGTTGCTAAATTAATTTTAATTTCCTCGAAATTCAACAATCTGACATGTTTTTGTAAATTCAATCTTCAAATTGGTTCAGAAATCTTATTCCGGGTCTAAGCAAGCGATTGATTCATTTTGGTGATCGGACCAAACGTCGTAACCCAACGCGTCTCTAACGCGAAACTCAAAATGATGCCCTAAAGCTCTGAAATTAATCCTTGCTGCGGAAACGTGTGAGAGAAATTTAGATACAACGGTCATAGTCACATTCATCCTCGCAAAACTTGTACTAGATAGTACTGGTCTAGTAAAACATCATTTCGCACGATATCTCGACGCGGGCGATGACAGAATTAAATGAAATCAGATTCGCCGAGCCGCAGTGGAAATGGAATCTGCAGCGGAAACGAGATGCTGGACCTGCGTGACGCGAGGTGAGATTGGAGATAGCACTCTTCCGCGCCACTGCTTCGCATGCGGAAACATTACTTTCTTCAAGCATTGCAGTTACTCGCCAGCGAATAGATCGAGGAAATGGCGGGGCTAGGAAAAGGCCAAAAAACACGTAAAGATGAAAATCCAACGCCCAACGACTTGACGACAACAAAGAAAATTGCTTCGAATAAATGAAAAAATAGATATAATTAATATTTATAGCATTAACTTTGTGGTCAGACATTTTAACAAAATGTTTTATTTATGTTAGTATATCGTCATGATCGTAGAACAGTGACGGATGTGCAAAAAATTACATATTGACTTTTTTGGATCGTTAAAAAGTGAAAAAAAATCCATCTAATGGTAAATAAAAAGTGTATTTTTTCTCATTAATTTAACCGTCGTTATACGAAGTCGGTATAACGACGGTTCTGATTTGCGATCGTAAAACAATGCAGCATGTGTAAAAACGTCGTTGTACTGCGCTGACTGTATTTGAGGTTTGAAAGGTATCAACTATAAATAACTCACCCAAGTTTCAAAGGAAAATATTTTGTAGTTATCGTGAGCTATGACATAAAGTATCTTTATGTAAATAAAACTTCAAACTGCTCTCCTGCAAACTTGAGAAATATCACATGCGTCGTTATTCTACGATTATGACGATATAACCATTAAAAATTACTTTTTTATCTACCGGTTTCGAGACGTAATCCGTCTCTTCGTCAGGACAACCACAACACTATTATGTAAATAACACTACACATCACAACCATAGTATTATTTACACAACAACACCTTCAGAAAATACTCTTCACATGTGTGTTACTCTAACTAAAGGCACGTGTGCATGTTGCACGCATAAGTGCATGTTGGCCTTTAGTTAGAGTAACACGCCTGAAAGGAGTATTTTGTAAAGGTGTTGGTGTGAAAATAATACTATAGTTATGGTGTGTCGCTTTATTTACATGCTAGTGTAGTGGTTATTCTGACGAAGAGATGAGTTACGTCTCGAAACCAGTAGACAAAAAAGTAATTTTTAGTGGTTATATATTTACATAAATAAGATTTTGTGAAGAAATTGATAATGGTGACGAAGTCGTTGATTAAACTTTCGCAAATTTTAAAAACTCAAATGAATAGGCGAAAATATTACATATGACCTGATGAAGATGCAGAAGGTATTATCGAAATTTTCCAATATTATACGCCCTACTACTCGACTATTCGACTCCTGCTTCAACCGTGGACCGCTCTGAGATTCTCAGCGAAATTTCATACGATTTCGTTTTCGCTTGAGAATCTGCAACATCTGTGCCATCAGGTTGACCTGACCTAGGACGGTGGAATCGCCCCCTATTTTTGTCTGTTTCCGCCAGGAACACTAATGATGAGAGGAACTGATCATCTCTAAATTATAGTAGCAATAAAGAACTCAAATGTTGTAAGTACAGTACCAAGTTTAAATAAAAATGATATTTTAAATTAAATGTTGCACCACGAAGTGCCATCAAAGCAGTCAATGATTTCCAATTATAAGTTTTCCGCTATAAACATAAAAAAATACAATTATCAATTACTAACACTTAATCTAACGTTGTATAACGCAATCATGGTCACTAGAGCAAAATTGTACGTAGTATTTTTATCCATTACAAATATGATCTAATTTTAAAATAAAACATCACCTTAATGGTGTAACAATATAATTGATTATTACAAAAAAGTTATCTAACATCGCATTGAATTATTTCCGCAGCGTGATGCTGCACATCTGTAACGAGAGCCGATCTCGTACAGGCGAGGACGACCGATAAGATCGGCGTCCAGCCTTGGAAGCTGAGCACGGTCCAGCGGCGACACAGCCATCGCCCGTGACGTCACACGTTCGATTTCATTTAATTATATCACCGAGTCTCAAATTATATCATTGCTTGTCGAAGAGCGGCAAAAAGGAATTGCGAGGCTATTGCGATAAAAAATTTATGGTCCGTACAGGCGAATAATGTAATTCACTTATAATTCAAAATGTGAGTATAGGAAGATAATACGTGCAAGAGGATCCATGTGTGCAATAACATTAATTACCTTAAATAATTTTTATACATATATTATAATTAATTAATATTAAGGCGTCCCACCACACCGGGAGAATAAAATTTAAAAATGGTGGTTTAAACCGTCATTTTAAACAGTTATTTGGAATTTGTATCTGATTTTTTTGATAATTGACAAGTAAGATATAATTGTTGCCTACTGTCGATGGTTGCTCGTCGAATTACAAAAAAATCAGTTGCCAATCATCGAAGCAAATACAAATCTCAAATAACGGTTAGTGTGTAACAGGTAGAATTCGGGTGATTTTTTACAAGGTGGTGATCAATTATTTTAACTTTTTATTGGCACTTATTAAGGCATATATTATTATAATAGAAAATATATTTTTTAAAATTTTTATATATATATATATATTTATTTTTTTGATATTTATTACATTAAACATATGCCAACGCGTCATCTCTATTTCCGTGGAGCTCCTCCTCCGTGACTGAGAATCATTTTTCAAAATGACAGAAATATGCCGGAGTGGTAATATCCCTCAATGTCCGAAAAGATTACAAAATAAATTTACAAAATCATTATTACGGATTATTACTTATGTAATAATAAAAAAACTAAGTTTTTTTAGTCCGCACACTCTAGAATTTTTCGCATGCAAATATGGCTGTAGTAAGTAAACATTTTTCCATTGTTCTCAGTAGACATCTGATTCGTTATTTGGCAGGATTTCAAAATGGATAATCCCTTCAAAATCCTTGCCGCGCACACATCACTTTTTCGGGCGAAATCCGCCTCCGGCTGTGTATCTTTCTAAGTACATTTCATTTGTCTACCCATTGCCTTTTCTTTAAAACAAACATTGATCAGGTCTGAACAGACTGAACAATAGACGTTTTAAGAGTCTAGTAAAAAAGATCTCAAATTCTTTTTGTTTTTGAATTTGCGTTACATTTATAGATTTTAACTCACAAGACCGGTCTAGTTTCATTAAAATTTCTGGGGTATGCTTGCTGAAGGTTTAGATTTATGGTATCTATGTCAGTGAAGCAACAACTATTCAAGTATATCGGATACGTTCTTCATGGAACGTTTTTATGCTGAGGTATTTCCGACAACAACAATTTGTATAATGAGTTCGTGAGTGGTATAAAACGCATTGTAAGGTTCAAATTTTTGCATTTACAAGAACAACAAGGAAAGAATGTTTGCACTTTCTAGAGAGCTAATACAATAAGATAATGTTTGTTCAGAATATGTTGTTTTGGTACAAATTTTTCAGAACACAGTACTGAGTTTTGTCACAGGGACATCATTAATTATATACCTTGATAAGATTTGTACTTAGAGGACTCTTAAACGAGAGAATTTTTGCTGTTAAGGAATAATAAAAAAGAGAAAGATGAATAATACAACGAGTAGGCTAAAGAAATAACGGAAGACCTTCAGGGATGTATATGGATTAATTTAAATTTAATGTTAGAGTGAGAGAGCATTTAAGATGATTAAACGGATATTTTATACGAACCGTATTGATGTTCGATTCGATTCACAAAGTTTCGCTGGAGTCCTATCGCAGCGTCTTCAGGAGAATGCCCTACCGCCACGGGGTTCAAGGAGGTAGATTATGTTTTTCGCGGCCGCAGATTGTATGCACTGAGTGGAGATGTTTTGTTTCCTTCCCAAAAAATCCGCTTTACACTACTTAATATGTTAAACGACCGTAATATATTCTAGTTTCAGTTTTCTGGAATACTCTGTCATGTTTCAAATACCTTTCTGGCCGATGTTTCGGACCTCATTGCAGGGTCCGTCATCGGGGCCGATGTGTGTTGATGGAGTTGTGGTTAGTATCGGCTTGCACTACCTTATGAACCAAAACACCATAAAAACACATAACGACACTTCAGCTCTGATGATGGACCCTGCAATGGGATCCGAAACGTCGGCCAGGAAGGTCATAGAAATAGCAGCAGAATATCTCAAGATTCTGTGTGGCCGTGAAAGGCTAAGAACATATTTGACCGTAATATAAAATATAAAATAACACAATGATTTATACACAACGTTTTATTCCACTAATTTGAGTTATATAAGCTTAAGCGCTTTCGATGGACACAACCATCATCTTCAGAGGCAATATTAAAACTCTAGAACTTAGTTCTAATATTGCCTCTGAAGATGATGGTTGTGTCCATCGAAAGCGCTTAGGCTTATATAACTCAAATTAGTGGAATAAAACGTTGTTTATAAATCATTGTGTTTAATCATGAACTTCCACTCTGTAAACGAAACAATGCTTAATTTATTAAAATATAAATCTTTAATTTTTAAATCTATGTTTAATATAAAGCACATAAACATAGAATTGACTAATTTATATATAAATAAAATAGTTGTGTAAGACCTCTTTTGAGTTTAAGTTATACACGACTAGTGTCGAGAACTACAGCTGTTCTCATCTACAGGTGAGAATATACACTAAGATATCTTTGGTACTGATAGCAGTGGGTGGGTTATGTGTAGGGGAGGGGGTGGCCAGGGGTGGAGCTTGATTTGAAGGAAACAAAGAGATGAGGGAGAGGAGATATTTTAATTTATATTCTCAACTGTAGATGAGAACATCTGTAGTTCTCGAATATAGTCGTGTATAACTTAAACTCAAAAGTGGTCTTACATAAGTAATTTATTAATTTATAAATTATCATGTTATTCCATAAAGTTAATGCCAAATCAATAAATAATATAGAATTGACTACACCAGGAAACTGCTGAAAGTTTGGAGTAAATGCGAATAAGATTGTTTTTAGTTTTCGTAGGATCACAGTTTGTAGACACAGTAAAAACCCAAATATGAAGCAGATGTAAATGGGCACCTTTCCACTGAAAATACATCCGCAGCGGAATAAATACAAGCCTCTTTATTTGCTTTCTTCCAGGTTAGATTTGTGTTTCGAATAAAGTTGCTGTTTTCGGTAGATAAACAATCCGGCGTGATCCCAGAAATACCACCGGCAATAATCTACGGAACTCGAAATATCTCCCGAATTCTCTCCGAAAGGATTTACCGGTTGTGCCGTACATACACACATGCCACCACGTATTCCATTATGCAGAGAGTAAGATAGAATTGAGAGTAGGATAGAAAGACAAACACTTTATTTCTCGCTCCCCCTCAAACATTAATACTGCCGCGAGACGATAAATTCAAGAGGAATCCGCACTTAGTCGAAGTTTTCCGAACAATCTAGAAGATTGTACAATTGTTTGGAAATTCACAGCGTACACGAAAATATACAAGAAGCTCCTAATAAAATAGAAAGTACAAATATGCGCGCGATACGTGAGGTGATACAGCTGTAGTTTTTGATAGATAGATAGACACAGATAAAATGAGCCAAACAGACCAAGGCCCGAATACAGAGTTAATACTTAAGGCACTTTAAAAGTTATTACACTATTAACTCTCAGAATTTTTTTATTAGTAAGCGTAACATTTTATAAACCGGAGATTTTTTTAATGGTAAGTACCTAGGAAAAAGAATTTTAAGGGTAAGGGGTAACTTAAACCTTATGAAAATAAGTCCATTACAAATGGCATATCCACTGTTTGATAATGGCCTTAAAAGCCGAAACAGCTGTTACATTAAAAATAACACTCAACCCGCAGAACTATAATAATAATATAATAATATTTATAAAAATTAAATTTATTTTAAATTTCATTAAAAACAATACTTACTGATTTAAGGTTAAAGAATGCTTCAACCTTTAAATTATTTAAGTATTTACTTTGTATTCAGGCCCAAGATCGATACCACATATTCCGCGTATTTTCTAATCAAACCTCCTTCATACTTACATTTATAAAACACCGAAGCGAGCCCTATGTTATACGGGTATATGTCTTTTCAAATAAGCTTGCAATTGAGTTGGTGTGAGTACAGTGCGTAATATGCGCATTGTTCGTATTACGCGCTGTACCCACACTAACTCTATTGCAAGCTTATATGAAAAGACCTATATTATATACCCTTCACACATGCTTACACCATCTCCACATAGTCACCCCAGTATACTAGATTTGAGTCGTATATTTCCAGACACCGCTAACTCCAAACCAAAATAATTTACAGCAGGTCAAGTAATTTATACCTTATTGTGTGAGATGTCATTACCTACTCGTACACTGTTAGTTTTTCTAGAAAGTTTGTTATAAATGTAAAATAAATTACTTGACCTGCTGTAAATTTTTGGTTTGGAGTTAGCGGTGTCTGGAAATATACGACTCATTTCTATTCTATACTTCTATTTCTATTCTAAAAAACTCGGAAACTTACTATTTCTTTTAATTACATTTTTTTTATATTTTGCAATAAATACCGGTCATTTATTTAAACAAATTGCAAATGTTAACCGCCCAATGAGGTGTGACCATCCCACACAAGTTATCCGGCGGCGCGAAACGTGAATGCGCAACTTATGTGTATTTTGGCGTTCGTTAAGAGCCAGAAAAAGTGAAAATGAGGATATAACCGCTGTAATTAATTCTGCTAACGGTATCGCGTTGATTGTATTACATTACTCATACTGGAACAAGTGCGTGTCGGTAAATATTACATACATTGGAAATCGGAATTCATTTAAAACACACGTTCATGATTTATTTAAATACGTGGAATAAGAGATCCGCTAAACAATTAGTTAAAAATATTTATATATATATGTTCTGAGAACACAATTACTGGATTTCGTCCGTTGAGGAATAATTATTAATTAAGATAAATTAGACAAGTCTCACATAGACGAAACAATTTATATGGGAAACATGTATGGCAGTCCTTATTGGTATATTAGTGACCCAGGGCTCATGACCTATATGAGCTGGCTTAAGTTATCTAATGTTCTCAGAACATACATATAGAAAAATTTGTTAAAAATATATACTGGTCTATAAAAGGTCTATAATTAATAAATTGAAAATAATAATTTTCAGGCGTATTGTATTGTATATAGGTATGCTAAATAATTCGAAGGAATATCATATGTAAAATTGCGCAATATCCCACATTGAAAATATAGAGATATTATTACCAGCCGCGAAATCTATGTGTACTATGTCATGGAAAGACTGTAGATGTCTCTAGCATTTTCAATTCAGCGGAAATATCCAAAAAACAACCACATACATACATACAAGCGACATATAACAATATAAGAGTATATGAATATATAAACAGATATTATTACGTGCAGGTAAGATAGTAGGTACGAGGTAATACGAAAGATGTATAAAGGTAAGAAGATAAGAGGTAAGGTATATGAAGGACTAAGCAGGAATTTTTCAAATAAATAAGGCATACACGTAAGAAAGACATGGTGCGAAGCGAAAAGTAAGTAATAATTATTAACATAAAAGTAAAAATCAGTAAATAAATAGGATGTAAAAGAATAAAAAAGATATAGGGCGAAGCGAAAAAGTATTAGTATAAAATTTTTTTGTGAGCTGTGGCATGTCGATGAGGGGCCAGCACTTTCCTCAAATATGCATCAATGCTGGATGCTGCGTAGTCAGAAGAAAGAGTAGTAGTTGTTGCCATTACTTTTTGTGTGCCAGGAGCGAGTTAATGTTTCCGTAATTGTACGCACTTTTTGACCAGAGACGGGATTAAACACGATTTTAAATATTACACATTTGAAATCGTTCTGCCATTGTCGACACCAGCTTTTAAAAGTTGTCTAAGTCGACGCTCGACGCCTTTAAATGCTGCCCCTTCCCTATATACATATGTGTCCTAAATGTAAAATGCGGTCGGCACTTAAAAGGTTAACTAACTGTCGTTTCGTCACCACAAGAAGTTAGCACTTGGTAAGCTAGATGACATTTAACCAAACCACAATAAGTTGAACGATAGTCCTGAGAAATGAAATGTAACACATTTGTGCGGCAATGGTGAGTTACTATTGTACATATGTAGGTATATGCATGAGCTAGTGCTCTGATTAGGCGTAAATATATAAGAAACTAGACGTATATCCATGAAAAATCACGGGATATAATAATTTCAGGATTAAGAAGCAGAAAAATTCATGAATAGAAAACCATTTAAAAAAAAATTGATTATTCGCTTAAATCTAAAACTAAATATAATAAATAGTAATATGAAAATGTCAAGACTGTAATTTCGACCTTTGCGTGTTGCTTGAGCGGCGCGCTGGTTGAGTGTCACACTTTAATTATCTAATTTACGGAACTTACGAACCGAAAGACAGATGGAGAGACAGACAGACGGAAAGTCAGAAAGAAAGACAAGGAAATTATTATATTTAGATTTATATTACCTTATTAAATTATAAATTTTTGAGCGCAAAACAGAGATATAATAACAATAAATTAACAGAAAACAGTATTATTAGACGATGGGGCAATTTCTTCTATGTTTTTCAATAAACTAAACTTGGTAGGTACTATACACACGTTGAGTGATTTTGTCACTATTAGAGTTTCGAGAAAGGCAGTAATTTTATCAGATGATAACTAAGTTTAACACAGTTTTGTGCTGAACTATTCGAATAGAGGAGCGAGACATGGTACGTTGGAGGGGTGTTTATGTTCTTATTGGGAATATGGAAAGTAGGAGTGAAGTATTCGGGAATGCCATGTACATAATGACAAAAATTTAGTGGTATCGAAACCTTTACATTTATTAAAATAGGTTATACGAAGCAATGAAAGAGTTGTACACAAAGTGCTCGATGGTCGAATAGTTTAAACAGTCGCCAAGTGATGAAGAAGTAATTATTTTCTGAAATTTAATGCATATAATAATCAATTTAAATGTATAAAAAGAGTTGACAAATTGAAAATTTTGATTTTCTGGTGTATATCATATATACATTAAAAAGAATATTGCTTAATACTCCACATTAAAAATACAAAGGTATCAGCTGCAAAATCCATGTATACTATTTCATGTGAAAGACTACAGATGTTTCTAGAATAGTCCCATCAAATATATTGAAGACTTCAATTTGGAACATAGAAACTGTATGTCTGAATATTCTGACGATGGAGTTCGTGAACATCGCATTATGTAGAGTGCTTAAGTCAGCTCATACAGATTGTAAGCCCTGGGCTTATATAAAATATATTATATACATATTTATAAAAAAGACATCAAAAACGTTTTTCATGTAAATAACTTCATCTTTGTGGTATACAATTATAATAATTTAAATGTGTTTATTTTTGAATTAGCAATATTTTGGATGAGAAGCGAATTTCACGCCACGGACGCACCTGTATTTTCATTAAAACTAACAGTGTTATTTTTACGCAACGCCTGTAAAAATATTACACGGCAAATTCAATTTCCATAAAACGTGATGAAACATTTGACGAAACCATAAATCCCCCGGGCTGCCACGAAGGTGCCGCCGCCCCGGCCGTAAGTGAAAACAAATTAATTTTCCTCCAGAAAGCAACCCGCATAAAGGACTCGGGCGATTGCCCAATAACCGGGAGACCTTCCCGGGCCTCCGATAAACCGGGATTTTTACAAGTCTCTTCACGTGACATAAAAAACGTGCCCCGAAAAATATTAATAAAACTTTGGGAGTAAAGGATGAAAACTTTGCCTAAAAATCTCCATGCGGAGTAAAAAGTTTATTTTATTTTTCGGTCCCGATTTGGCCTCCTTGATCGGCAACCGCCTCCGAGCAAACACTCCACCTGGCGTTCTATAATTTCATCATACGCCAGGGCAGATCGAAAAGTAAGTATGCTGGAAGAGCTGACTACAGTATCGGAAAGCAGAGTTACCGGCTACAGTGCGGCCGCGATTTGAAGGAACTCCTTTAAATAAATAATTTTTTTACATGTTCTGTATTTAAAGGAACTCCTTTGAAAACAGAATAAGTAAAAACTGTATCGGTAAAAACTGAATAGGTCGTGCCACAATGAGAAAATTCAGAGGTCATATTAAAAACAATTAGCAAACAACAAGGAAGGATGGAAGGGTATGGAAGAGGAAATTATCCGGCAGTGGAGAAATGAAGGCTGATGATGAAGAAGATAATATTAAATTCGTTAATAACTCTGCCTTGCTAAATCACATCTAGAGCCAAAAAAATTAAACGTCGTACAGATCTTCTTCGGCGATCCCTCGTTGCGAGGATGAAGTCTGCCATGTGTTAATTACGCATACGAGCGTGGCTGAAGAGCTCTGTCCTGGAGTCACACACCCTTCCACAAGTTGTGTAGATGCATCCGATGGGAAGTGGGGTTCTGTGGGAAGGGTTTTCCTCATTCTCTTTCGTATTTCTTTTTTTCTCGAAAATTGCATCGACCCTATTCCATTCGATTGTTTCCTCGGCGCAGTGTACTTTTTAGTGCCATTGTGCCGCGATTTTCATAATTTCATGGGTCGCTATTTTCCAGTTTTCAGAAGCTATTCCATAGCTACTTAGGTTCACCTTCAGGGTCTTGAATCTTTGTATCATTTCTTGGCCCACCTGTCTTCTCTTGCATCGCGTAGGTATGGGGATATTGATTGACAAATCGAGAAGTACGAATTCTTGAAGAGCTATTCTGGGCAGCAATAAATAAAGTCACTATAACCAGCATGATAGTCAACGTTCGTTGGACGGACAGGGAACATGAAGAAAAAGAAGTAGGCATGCGGAAAAGTTGACAGATATGAAAAGACCGCGGCATACTCAAAACAATCAAGGCCAGTGCTTTGCTGTTTCGACCATTGGTTTATTCGACTACATTTTTTTAAGAATTTGCGAAAGAATATATTCAATGATCTCGTTACCACTCTCAATTCCTAAATTTATTTAAAGATCTTTTATAATTTTATTTTTAGTTTTGCTGAATCTAATGTCTCGTGGGCTTTTTGTCGTGAAACCGTAAAACATAAAATAAAGTTTGCACAGTATAATATAGTATAGTTTTCAGACTGAACGCATAAAATGTCTGATACGTGCGACTAGGTAAACAGGCGTGTTGATTTTCAATACATTGAAATTATATTAATTTCACGCTCAGTTACCAAATTCATACATAATCCTAGTCTGTATAAATAACAATACTATGAACGGTGTATACGTAATTTGTAGATTATTATTTATGGTATTGTCGTCGAATCATTTGTTGTTACTAAATTCAGCAATTGTATAAAATTCTGAGGGATGCCACACAGCCAGACGGTACTGTACTCGGTAATAGAATATAGGAGGTACTGAGTCAGCAAATATTTTAGGAAAGCGATGGTACCAACATTAATATTGGCTTAGTGGTTACTCCATCACATAATACAGTTTAGTGGTTCGACTCAAATAACGACCTTAACATTTCCGTGAATGATATGCCTACTTCTTAAATGATATATAAAGACAATTAGTTATTTGTTTAACAAAGACATAGAAATGGTGACGCCTGGAGCTGGCAGAAGAGGAAAGAAAGAAAACTGAATGCAGTGATGAGACGAATGTATGCTAAAAGTGCTTTGGGCATGTTGAGCGAATAAAGAAAGAATGGTAATTTACCGGAGCATGTGCGCGTCATGGATTATTGTATGCCTCTGGCACCGCTTATTGGAGGCCAGTGATCGAAAGGAGATCGGAGTGATAGTATGGACTTACTTACTTACTTACCATCACGCCGTTTCCCCGTGGGGGTAGGCAGAGAGGATAGAGCGCCATACTCTTCTGTCCTGACATAGAACTTTCGCTTCGTCTACATTCATACATCTTTGCATGCAAGCTCGACGGTTGTTCTTCTTCTACAGGCTTCAGGCTTCTTCTACAGGCTACAGGACAGGCTTCTAACAGGACCATCTTCCAGTATCTGGTTAATCTGGTCAGCCACGTCTTCCGTGGTCGCCCTCTCTTTCTGGCGCCGTCAACACTTGCATCATATATCTTTCTTACCATTCTTTTCTCATTCATTCGCTCAACGTGCCCAAACCACCTGAGTGACCCTATAGTATGGATATATATAAAAAAGACATACTTACCTACACCAACATTATTTAACATTGAGATTCTACTTGACACATTTCATGATCGTCAGAAGTGACAAGTTAAATTACGAAAGAAGTTACGAAACGGGTGCACTCGTCGAAGCAAGGGAGCGGAATCGGACTTGCTGTCCCGCGCCACTTTCGTCGAGCGTTCTCCATGGATATTGCCGTCAACTGCCAGCCAGGGTAAGCGTCCGGAATGTAAGGAAAATATATGACGCGCGCGGAACGGAATGACTAGGTTATCCAGTTACATGATGGTCAAGATGGTCCTCTTAGGAGTCTCACAATCATCGTGTTTACGTGCTGAATAAGGAAGACGTGAGTTGTGTGCCAGGAGATAAGACTGTGGCGCTCTATCCTCTCTGCCCACCACCACGAGGAATCGGCGTGATGGTACTTATGTATTCTTTTTGTTATTTATCATAAACGCGATAAGAGCTTGCCTTGAGATAATTAATATACTTAGTAAGTCGGGTAAGGCACTACATTTATATCCAATAAAAGTGATGAAAAATTATCACAGAGTGTGACGTCACAATATCATCCTCTCTGACTAAGGCAACGCAACGATAGTAGATTTCTTTTCTCATATTTTATTTGGTAGATCAGTTAATGCAAGCCCGTCACGTCAAAAGTGCAGTAGATCGAAACCGGTCGCCGTTAAATTAATCATATTGGTTAAAACAATATTTTTATTTCCTGAAAATATAACAGATATAAGTTAGTGATATATGTATACATAAGAGTCTAAACATACAGTATTGAACATGTTAATTTATATTCTAGCATATTTCACATAGACAATGATTTTGAAATAAACATAATAATAATAAAAGTGAATAAAAAATAATAGATAAGTGTAATAACAATATTAAATATAACATATTAAGATAAGTGAAACTTTATTTGTATTTTGCATCGCAGAGTATTATTAATTAAATATTAATTCAATATTGCGACGTACAATTATGTTCACTTGATTTTATGGATATACAAGATAGATGTCAATGTCGGTGAACAAATCGTTGTAATCTCGGCACATTCCCATTATGTATGAGCGTTTGTTAGTTTTTATAATAATTCATTTAATCCAATAGCAAAGTTAAGGCTACAAACATCAGATATAACTTAATTTAATTTTAATAACACAAATCGCAATATCCCTGGGCTATAAAATGATGAACAAATTGTATTTGTAGACATATTAAATTTTTAGCACATGTAATGAAAATAATGAACATAATTCCATAAATGTGTAAATTTTTATCTTAAGATATTAAAACAAATAAAAAAGAATCATCAAAAAATTACGATACAATTAAACAAATTATAATAATTTGAAGCTGGCAAACTAAACGACACTGCATTTGTGTCGGAAAAAATAAATTGGTTAGCGTGACTTACGCCTGTGAACGCACCAAAATGTTTGAAATTAAAATGACACGGAGTACGTTTCCCGTAACGTCTCCTAATACATTTTTATAATGTGGCCATCAAAACGAGCATCTATAAACTTTTTACTGCCACACGCAATTCCGACATTAGAGGGAGTTCCTGTTAAAGTTTGACGACCGGATTTTTAAGCGCCACAGAGGGTAGTAAAAAACATACAAAAACCAGACATAATTTTCATTACTGACTATAAAGATTCACTTCACTTTTTGAAGAATATAACATTTAAGAATATTAGGGACGCTCATGAATTTATGTAAAAAGCGTTTTATTTTTTAATATTTGGTACCCCTAAAAGCAACTTGGCTTGTTGCGAACAGGTTTACTGAGTTATCCTGGTGATATATAACATGCAAAACTAAGAAAAATATGAAAAAAATACAAATGAAAAGATACGCAATTATATAAAACAATACACAAGATTTTGTATGTGTGAGATTTGGATTCTCTAGGAATAATATCAACCGAATAAGGTATTTTAAAATATTTATACGTCATAATATAGTGAATTGGGTGAATGGTGCTTTGAATGCCATAATTTTTAATAGAAATATGTCTAAATATTGATTGTATTATTTGTATGTAATTTTATTAATTACACCAACATGTTTCGGAAAAACCTTTCCTTCGCCAGGGTGTTTCATAAATAGAATACTGCGGTTTTGCTTAATATGACGGAATTTCCAACGAAGTATACAGTTCACTGTTATTGCGTCTAAGTCAAAATTCATAATCTAAAAGCGACCCAAAGATACGCTTCAAAAATTTCCTTTCGTCCAGAGAATTTTCATTCTTTTTAGTTAGTACCCAGGTCTAAGACGCATATATATGTTAACATTTAATTTATTCTATTATTATTATTATTTATAAATAAATATTATAAATTATTAAATTCAATGTATCACAAACAACAAAAAATATCAACAACTTTTTGTATGAAAATATACCAGTAACAAACCCTTACAAGTAATGGGACATTTTCTTGGTCCTGCAAATGACAGTGGAGGAATGAGGGTTGTTCGGACGGTCACAGATTTGAATTGGCGATTGTATCCCTTATTTACGCTGGGATCGGCGAGTCCTCAGACCGAACCTTCCGGAAGGGGCTGCTAAGGGAAATTGCAGTTACGGTGAGGATGCAGGATGTGTGTTGTTGGCAGTGGACTTGAAGGGTTGACAATGGGGGGGATTGAGCGCTTACGTTACCCTTGGTGATTAACCTTACAATTTGTAATGTCGAGTAAACAAATTGGGCGGATGATGCCATAAATAAAATTAGGATAAAATAGCCAAAATATTTCTAAGTCCGTGATACTAAGATCTGTGACTGTGTAACGCTATTCAAGTAATGAAACAATGTTAGATTTTCATTCAATTGCATGGGGACATAAACTATGTTATCTCTACATGAGTTTGACTACAATTTTATATTTTACTTCTCGAGTTTCGAGAATATCAGAATATCTGATCGACAGGTGCAGTATTAAAATAAGAATGATTATTAGTTAATAGTAAGTATTAAAGTGAACTAATCAAAAATGGTTTACCAGAATATATATTAATGTAAAGTTTTGCGTAAAGTATTAATGTAAATTTTGTAAAATTAACTTTGTATTTAATTAGTTTTTTTATCTGTTATGAGGCTTATAGATTATAGATAAAAAAAAAAGACGGATTGACGCCTTTGAGAAGTGGAGATGTAAAGGGTTGTTTTTTAGTGGCGGAGAACTTTAAATTGAAATAAAACATAGAAAAATGTTTTTAATATCCATGAAATTTGCTTTATGGCGAAAAAAGTTAGTAATCATGTGTCTGTACCGCTCACCGTTGACTGTGGTGACTATCATCACTTTTGAAGAAACATGGATTAATGATTGCGCCAGCCCGAAAAGCGTACCAAACGGTGACTTAGAAAAACCACAGAGTGTACCAAAATTTTACGTTATTTCGTAATCGCAATCACTTACGACGTCGACAGTGATGTTTCTTTGTTGCATCAGATAAAAAAATTGAATTTTCTATTAAATAAATAGACACGTCAAATTACCACACGTGCGATCCTAATTATGGTCGCCCTGCGTACAGAATGCCGTGACCCACATATTATTGTAAGGTGACGATTAGTTGTAACGTAGTTACGGGGGGCAGTTAACATAATGTCACATTGCATTCCGTCCATACTTAACATTCATCAAGATAATAACATTGATTTGTCGTAATATGTTGGCGTGTTAATGTATTCTGACAAAGGAATGATTTATGCAGATGTGATTTGGTATGCCGATATATGAACAAAACAAACAAGGGTCGCATTAAGCGTAGAGGAAAGTTATGAGTAAGTAAGTAATCTTCTTCTAAAATACCTTTGGATACAATATTAGTGACAAATTCGGTTAAAATTGCCTCGGATATAGCGATAACTCGGTTACAACGCCTATCAATGATCTATGAGTTTGATATACCAATTCAAATTTAAAATCGGTTCAGGTAGATTAATAATACCGGAGGTGGGAAGCAGTGCTTTGCGCAGACCCTAAAGAGTAACGATATATGCAAAATTTGGGTACCAGATACCAAAAACCAAGTAAGTTGAGGACGAGATATCTGGGAAAGGGAGATCGGGCGGGAATGTTTACTTCAGGGTTCTAGAATGCAATTCAACAAAATGTAGAATGGGTAGCTTTTAATATAATACACGTTTATAGCGATGATGCTTGCTTCTGATTGGGTGGAGAAAGTAAGATGGAGCGATAACGCGTAAGCAAGTTATAGTTGGAAGTAACATATGTAAGCGTGTCATTTTCATTACAGATTTTTTTATTTTATCCATATATAATTAGCTATGGTGTTTTCCAAATCGCCAAAGATTTTTTTGAATTCATTATTGCGCTATGATTCATAAATAAAATATAATCTCAAATTGTGTAACAATCAAGATATATTCTTATCCTTTCAATAAATATCTAATGCATACTTATGATATTAGATGTTATGTCCCCGTAGATTTTTAATTTATACAATCCATATACACGTTGCTATTACAATATTGCATAGTCCTTATAAATCCAAGGTATTCAGGTTAGAAATTTTCTTTTGTATATTATCACGTATTGTTTTGAAATCTGACGACGCGGCCAGCTTTCGAAATATTATATATTATTACAGACAGAATATGTCACTCCGATGTATTTAACCTACACCTGTGCAAAAATCATTTTAAGTCACGTAATACTTGAATCCATAACCAGCCATTCAGGGCTGTATTAAATAGAGCGTAACCCAGCATGCCGTGTAGTACAAGGATTCTAGCAAACCTCAGGTACGACATGATTTATTCGTTACTTCTCGAATAGGACACATGAACATTTTTAATGATCCTTGTCGAGGAACTTCTATACAGGGTATCTCATAGCTAGTAGCAAAAAACTTTACAAGTGGATTCCTCTACCTTGATAATGAGTCGAAAATGTTGTTAAATATTTTTATAAAAAATATACAGAGTGTAATAGAGCCAGTCCACAATACAAAAAAGAAAGATTTTGCTCAAAATTATGAATCGAAAATGTTACGACATTAAGGTCCTAATATCTATAGATACGGAGATAAGCGACTTCAAAGTTCACATTTATTTTTCAATATTTCTGACTTATCTTCTGTAAAACGTTTGACTGTAATTTAATTAAGTTATATCGAATATTCTAAAGTCATTCGTTTTAATGCAAGTCACATAAAATGATGGCAGAATTAATTAATTAAGTTATGGTTCAAATTTCTGCAACCAAGTTACAAAACTTTCTACTAATAATTTAGGCAGGAATCTACCCGAAAAGTATTATGGACCAGCTTTGTCACACCCTGTGTATTTGCATTTTTTTAGAGAAAATCGTTATCGGGGTAGTGACCCAAAAACATAAAAATATATGTCTTTTCATATAAGCATGCAACATGCAAGTTAGTGTGGGTACAGTGCGTAATACGCGCATTGTTCCGCTGTATTAAGTTTACGGATACGAGAGGGGCGTATCCGTAAACTTAACATAACGAAACATTGCGCGTATACATCATGATTACTAATTATTATGCATGTTTTTATTTTCTGGTTGGTATATTCTGAGGTATCATGTTTTTATTGATTAAATAATTATTTATGACTTTTAAAAATATATTATATTAATTATGAAATGAAAATTTTGATATTTTGTTTTTTGGGAATTATGAAAATGAATTTCGAAATCCAGATTGGATTCGCCAGGATGTAATTTGGAAGCCACCAGCAACTATATTTTGTCAAAAAACCTAAATGAGGACTAATTAATTTTTTTGTGTAGGTCAACCTCTGAGAGCGTTGGTATGATCATATCATTCTGTTATCTTCTGTTCTTCTTTTATATGGAGAAAATAGTAGTGCAAACGAGACAGAATTATTTTTTGTATGAATCATACAAAACCTTTCAATTTAATTAATAAAAATTAACTTTGTTTTCGCGACTTTTGTATTTAAAAATATCAACAAATTTCAGATTCAATGGCCCCTTCGTCAGGATACAATTGTATACAAACAAATTAAATTCAAAAATCAATGTATAGGCGATCAAAATATAAAAAATATATATATGGAAAATGAATTATAATGAAGTACCTACTTAACATGAAAACAAATTTAAAAGATAACTATTTGTAAAAAGAGCTTGGTTATTTACAATATTCAATTTACTATTAACACTTTTTCTTATTTCCAAAATTTCTAATTTATCAAACTGTGATTCTGTATAATTTGTTGATATTTTTCAATACAAAAGTGGTGAAAACAAAGATCATTTTTATTAATTATACTAATAATGTCACCACAAAATTATTTTGCACATTTTGAAGAAGTTACCTATCTTCGGTGTTTACAGCATTAACTTTGTGGTTGGACATAATTATTGATTTTCATTAAACAATTTTGTATTAACCACTTGACTAGTAACTCTACGTCTACCGGTTTTGTATCCTGTATCCTGATACCACTGTATCCTCATCAGGACGGACGCAAACTAACTATCCATTATTATAGCAAACAAATCAATTAATAAGTTCCCTATCAATTGTTTAGACGTTTGATTGCCTGCGATTGAGCTTCTTTTAAAACGCAATGATCGTTAATTTGATGTAAATCAAATCGATATCGCCACAGCAATAAATGCCTCAAATGAGATGATTAAAATATTCATAGGTACAACACGTCATGTGAAGTAAGAATAAACCCTTTTATAGATCCGAGGACCTTGACAAGGCTTGAAGGGCAATTACAGGTTGCATGTTGCTAGTACGTAAAAAGTAAGTTTTTATGGCGAAGGTTGAGGTCAGACGGGAAACCGTTTGCGGCACGCATATAAAGTTTTTGGATAAACTTGATTCACAACGATCACAAAAAACGAAACTTTTTGCTCAAGTTCGTGAATAAAATAATGGATTCATGAATAATATATTTATGTAAAAAGACACGAGATGATTGATATTACACACATATCTGCAGACAGACAAAAAAAAGATGATATATAATATAATAAGCCAGACATATTCTAAATAAAAAACGAAGAAAGGTACTCGAGAGAATAATTTCGTTTTTAAAATGACTAATTTTGTTATTTTTGCATTGAAATTTTCTTTTACGTATATTTCGATACAATGTGTACAATAAGGTGTATTTGCATATGTACCCACACTTGAATAATGTTACAAATTTATTAAAATATATTTCAAGTGCGTTCGTTTGCAAATGTTGATACATTCTAGTGTCTTAAAGTTAATATGTATAACCACATAGTTACTGATACAAACGTACATATTTGATGCCATAAATTTAAAATTGTTTCAATAAATTTGTATTCCCAATACTTATATATTAATATAACTTTAACACAAAAAAGATTAGCAATTAGAAAAATACAAAAAAAATCAATTTGTCGGAAAAAATTAAGTTTCCGCCGGAACGCGAACGCGGAACTTTAGTAATCTGAGAATTACAATTTCATAATAAAATTTAAATCAATCAAAAATATATAAAAACCCTGCGAAAAATTCTGGTCCAAATGTTTTAATCATTTTATTTAACTTTAATTAAGCGAATAAATTTTTAATATTGAATATAAGTTCACAGTTTTACAGAAAACAAGTCAGAAATATTGAAAAAATGAATCAATATATTATTAACTATTTTGGACTAGCTCTGTTACATCCAGCATAATGAATTAGAATAACACAGCGACAATAAATAATTTTACATGACAGTCTTCCAGTGGTAACGGAGGATAATCAAAAGGCCGACAGGCCGGCCTAAAACCCGATGGACCGACAAAACCATTTAATTCTACTTTGTCGCAATGTGTGGTAACACTTGTTTGTTGCAGTCTCCATGTTTGGATAGAACTACGTGATTTACACCGCCATATCGATTGATACCCTCTGCATAATATATGACAGAGTGCATCCGTAACCCCCACCGCGTCAGCTGTTATTTGCATCCGAGAAAATGTCGCGTGAATTCATTAACCACTCGTTGCATAATGCAAGCGGTATATGCTAATTAATTATTCTTATGCAATTCAAAAACAATCCGAGTGAATGCACCCGAGTCAGTGCACTCATTGTTTTGAATGCCGGCCGAAGAAAGTGGCATATTTATTATTTAATTAAATGTTACATAGATTACACGCTTAATTCTAGAAACGATGTTACAAATGTACATAATAGTATTGAGAAATACAAATCAAATAATTTTTTGTTGTTGTGTGGTTTGTTCGCCAGCGGAGTGTAGAAATTGAATTACTGGAAACACGATAAAACTATTGTAAACATGTGTTGTAATGCTTGCTGAAATTTACAATGTATCATTTAATTAATATTTTTTATTGATGAAAATGGCACCCCGATAATTGCGCGCAATACGAGTGCGTAAGAACTAAAGCGCGCAGTATAATCCCGACAATAAATAGCGCGCAGCACAATCCCGACAATAAATAGCGCGCAGCTATTTGCGCACCAACAATAGGGCGCAGAATGAAAGGACAAAATTGAAAATAATGAAAAAATAAGTTTTTTTACCTAACCTAACCTGTAATACACTAATAATCGTGGAAATTTTGTTAAATAATCCATTACATACATAAATAACCAACCCATTACACTTGAAAAATGTCGAATTTCATCAAGAGAATGGAATTTTTTTCTTAGTCATGCATATGCACCCTCATTATGATAAAATGATTAGAATGTTAAAGAGTTGAAATTTGAGTTTTTTATATATCCGTTATATTAACAAAGCTTTATTAATATTAATTATTACAGGTTGTAAGCTCTGGGCCACCGTATAAGAGACTGCCGTTCACGTTTCTTCCGAAACGTATCCTTTTCGTGCAATTTTGATCCCAAAACGAATACATTTGAAAGAACTCCAAAAGAGGGCTGGTTTGGGGAAGAACTCATTAACAATTACGGATTTAAGAGTAACCCACTTCACGCAGTCGTGGAGCTACACTCCCGGCTCCAAGTCTCGAACCCGGCCGGGACCGTTAATGAGGCCCGCGGCGCGCATTTGCTCCGCCGGCACAAACCGAATTCCACAAACGGAGCCATTGTTGTGATTCTGTGACCGAAATATCTCCTCTTTTGTGATGGCGGGCGACTGTGTTACTTTCCACAGCACTTGATGATGTGTGGCCGCGTTTATCAATACAAAGTACAAAAATATTAAATTATCATTTTAATTTTTTTAATAATGTATTGATAACGCCAAATACAAGTTAATACAAGTCCCTTAGACGTATGTGTGGTAAATCCATGTATGATAGAGTAAAGAATGAAGATATTAGGAATGAATGTAAAGCTGATCGTAGCATAATACAGAGAATAAAAATAGGGTCGCTCAGGTGGTTTGGGCATGTTGAGCGAATGAATGAGGAAAGAATGGTAAGAAAGATATATGATGCAAGTGTTGACGGCGCCAGAAAAAGAGGGCGACCACGGAAGACGTGGCATGACCAGATTAACCAGATACTGGAAGATGGTCCTGTTAGAAGTCTGAACAACCGTCGAGCTTGCATGCGAAGATGTATGAATGTAGACGAAGCGAAAGTTGTATGTCAGGACAGAAGAGTATGGCGCTCTATCCTCTCTGCCTACCCCCTCGGGGAAACTGCGTGATGGTAAGTAAGTAAGTAAGTAAGTAAAAAGATTAAAACTAGGGATGCATCGATACGCACTTTTGCCGATATGATACCGGTACCGATATTTATAAAAAAGTATCGACGATACCGACATTTCAAAAGGTGTAAAAAGTTGTGAGTTAGACTATAAATTATTTAGAATGTTTACTTTATAATGAAATTTAAAGAATTGTAATTTAACAGAACATTACGTTCAGATTATAACATGAGTAGTTTGTTGGTATAGTGCCATGACGCTCGCCTAGTGATCTGGTAGTCGGTGGTTCAAGCCCCATTCCAGGACACCAGCAATATGACTCTTTTTTCATAGCACAGGCTTTTGGCTATGTTAGAGAATAGTAAGAATATTGATGCGACATGTATCCTGTGTTCGGAATGAAATTATGAAGCGCGGGGATTCCCCGAGCGTAGATAAATTGTGCCGCCTTTAAACATGAACGAATTAAGCGCGAGGATGGCGCGTTTACACTGGATTATCTATAATGCGAAATTCAAAATGTATCGGTGTATCGGGAAAGTAATATCGCCGATTCCAATATATCGAAAAACCTACGATATTGTCGATACATCGGTATCGTATGCATCCCTAATTAAAACCTTGCAGACAAACTCTGGTTGACTTTTTGAAGGTGAATAAATTAATCATTTTATTAGACTTATATTAAAGCGAATGAATTTTTAATATTTTGATATAAGTTGCTTTAGTGATACTTAAATGTTTTTCAGAAGACGGGTCAGAAATATTGATAAAAAAAACACAAACTTTAAAAAATTCACTTATCTCCTTAGCTGTTGACACCCAAAGTGTAATGAATTTTTTATATTCAGAATAAAAAGTTCCTCGTTATTTTTACATGCTATTATTTTATTCTCTTTGTCTGTTTGTTGTGGTGGATCTTGTCATTGGTTTTTCACCAACTTCCCGACTAGCTAGAACTCTGAAAATTTCTACATTTACGTAAAGTGGATGACTCTACACTCTACATTATTCAATCATTTTCGACTTGATTCGGTCATTATTTCGATTAAAATTAACAATCACGTCACTCACATTAAATTAATAATCACGCCTTTCACAAGCAAGCCGCAGAAACAGCTGAAGAACATGTTCGAAAATTTGTTTTAAAATTTAAAACAACACGGGTGATGATAAAAAATCGGCTACGAACGTACCGCAAAAAAGTATAGAAATATTATATAGAAATTCTAAATTTTTCAAATAATTCACTGTCTTATAAAATATGAAAAAGGCAATATTCTTAAATTGAAAAATGAAAAAGTGAATAAAATTATTTTGCAGTTAAAATGAAATGAGGTCCAGCCGTATTACCGTTCCAAAGCGACTAATGGCCAGGCCCGAGCGCAGTCTCCTGTCATTATCCAAATTGCGCCACAAACAATGCTGCAGCTCCATTTTCCGCGGACGATGGATGTGGAATCCCAGCCACTCCTTTGTCCCGCGATATTACTTGAACCACTAACTTTGTTCCTCATAACGATACTTACAAACAAAACATTATATGTGGAGTATAAAAGCAAAGGCAGCAATATCAAAAAAAAAATGAATGCAGTCATCGAGGATTATTAACTTAGAATGTACTGATTTCGAGTTTTTTTTAAATTTTATATGATTGCATAACAGATTGCTCCATTTACTATATAAGTTGTAACTTGGAGTGAGTACCTATATGGTGGCGATCTTCTGTTTGATGCTTTCAAAGCTATCATCAAGTGAATACATCGATATGATCGCTAAATTCATTTAAGAGTTGCACACCACGCGTTTTGGTGTGCCTATTCATTACATCCATTCTGGTATCAATTAAATTAAATTATTTGGTACAAACAGGGCATAATTCTCTAGCAAGTTCGGAGCGTCAATTATATTTCATAAAATTTTGACCCCCAACATGACTAGGCCCTCCTGTCTGCGCGACTCGAAGCTGCGGTAGTTGGATTCCCTCAGCATGTTGCATTATGATGCATTAATGTATGTTATTCTCATGTTCTGCACATTATAGAAAATATAGTCAATAAATTGATAGGAAACATGATTTTTAAAGCGATAGCTACTTAAATTCTAGAATTCAGTACATTTTAAATTAGAAATCCTCGGTGATTGCGTTCAAAACATTTTTTGCCTTTGCTTTTATATTCCACATATGACCGATTATGTAATGGCCGATATAGATTGTACAGGATATCTATAGCTAACAGAAAAAACTTCGGGGAGTCTTATTCTATATTGAATAAAAAATATTCTTTTTAGTTTGGATGAAATGTCAACAATTAAAGAGATAAGCGACATAATTGTTTTTATTTTATTCAATATTTCTAATCCATCTTCTGTAAAACGTTGGATTATCATGAAAGCAACTTTTATCGAATACTAAAAATTCATTCGCTTTGATATAAGTCAAAGAAAATGATTAAGCAATTCATTAACCCTGCAAAAATTGAATCAGAGTTTTTCTGCAAGGTTTTAATCATTTTACTTGACTTATATTAACTAATTAACTTTATTAAAATTAGAATCTTTTGAAAAAAAGGTGGATTAGAATCCAAAATTATTTGAAAGGATTTTCATCATTTGTTGCTTCTCACTATGTAAAAATTAAACAGTAGGTACTGGTTGTTTCTTTCACCAAAGCGTTCAATTCTTAGTTCAAAGCAATAGTTGAACGGCCTTGACCCTCTTCATCTTCGAGACGTTTATGTTCCCGAATATTTCAAACCAAAGCCGGATTCAGAAGTGGTTCCTTCGCCCGATGATCGGTTGGAGATGCATGTTGCTCATAAAATTCAAGCGAAATATCACAATCTCTAATTCATCTAATTCACGAGAAATTGTATACCCAACTCAATAAATAAATGTGAACTATCAATCTAAAGCAAATCGCCATTTTTTTCCTTTAATATTAAAAATAATATAATTACTTTTAAAGCGACCATTATTTTCGGCACAACTTACACAAGAGATTCCAATTGTCTCGGCATGAAATGTTATTTGAAATAAAAATTGTAATTCGTTTATAGTTGAAAGTAAATAAACCTTTCAATGTTGTGTTTCAAATTTGAATAAATATCGGCGAAAATGTTAACCATCTCTGAATTAATTCCGATAACGGTTTGTCCAACTCCTGGATTATAGTGCTTTACCAAATTTCACGGTGGAGATTTTTGGGTTTTACAGCTAGAGATTTAGCAGATTACAGGTAACAGGTAGTTACGGTGTGGTTAGCAGTTCGGGCGAGAGGAAATAAAATCACGGCGATTAAGCCGAACCCGTGAACAGTGGAATCTTGCGTAAAAAGTTTACCAATTCTATCGTTTTGTTTCTGTGAAATCTAACTTTTTGCGCGATCTTTACATTAACGGAAAACCTAACTCGATTGGAAAATCATTATCTTTTTTAACCCTTTATGCCTTAAGTATATTACATATATCCACCAGACGATGATTGACCCTGCAATAGTGATGGTCAAAACCATAATTATAACCAGTTACACAATAATAGTCTTTATTTGAGATTTGTTTCTGTATTGTATCGATAATTGGTAACTGATTTTTCGCAATTCGTCGGACAATCATTTGTACCAGACAAAAGTAAAATCTCTGTTATCGATCATCCTCACAATCAAATACAAATCTCAAATAACGGTTATTATGTAACCGGTTAAAATAACGTTTGTGACCATCACTACTATGTAATGGGATCCGATAGATCGAATACATATAGCGGGAGAATTAAATTCTCCATTAAAACGGGTACGCGTTCATACGCTTAGGATACCTATTATAAAAATTAACTTGAAAAAATTAATATCCATGTAGGTACTAAATAAAAAATATTTTGATGGCTCCTATACAAATGACTGCCGAATTTTATTATCAAAACATTCAAACATTTCTATAAATATTTAGATTAGTTTAATTTTTTATGTGGATAAATGTTTATTATTATAATGTAAGAGCAACAGTTGAGGTGGTATGGGCACATAAGATGGAGACCACCAGACCACACAGTGAAGCAGGGAATGTCTATGGAGCATCATCGATAGTCATCCAGAGGAAGACCAAAGAACTCCTGGATGACTCGATGCTCCAAAATATTACAGATAAACGGGCTGAAAGCGATACCCAGAACCGAAGATTATAGCCTGAGAACGAGAAGAGCCGACCCCAACAGCCTACCTAGGCAATGAGTATGGACAGTGCAAGGAAGAAGAAGAAAAAGAAATGTTTATTATTATAATATTGAGAAAACCCTTTTACCGTTACAGCATTCTTTTATATAAGTAAATTACGCAGTATCTATACAATTAAATAACATTTAAATACATAAAATATTTATGAGCTATTATAAAAGCGGACACGCATCATGAATAATACACCTGCCATCTGTGCGGATGATTGAAGGCTTTGTGTGGCCAAAGTAAGTAGAAACAACACAAGTATCTATCTTCTGTTTCAACATTGTGGGAATTTGTTAAATCTGCATAATAAACTTTGTTCCTGATCAATTATTATTTTAAAACAATGGCAGAATTGTGAGTCTAGGTAGAGAGAGTGTCGATCACAGAGGAAATAAACAAACAAACAAGACAGACATTTGGGACATGGTACTGGTAAAATGAACCATTGAGAGCATAACGAAGAAGAATAAGTAAGATAAGCAAAGATTGTGTATATCGTATTATTATAGGAAAGTTAAGTTATCATACCAAATGTAGAGAAACAAAGCAGCTTAGTGTTGTGCTGTTCTGTGTTACATTCTTACCTGTAAAAATAGAAAACGTGAATTAATGTCAACCCTACCACACAACAAATTTTGTCATTTTTATATAGATAGAATAATCACAGCCCACATCTAAACGTACAATAAATTCTATTTTACATTAAGATAAATTATAGATGTCTCACACAGACGAAGCTATTTACATGAAAGTATATACATATATGAAAATCTTTTTTGTTTTTACAGGGCTTAAGACCTGTCATTGGCTGGCTTAAGTGATCACTTTACACAATTTAACTTTCAAGCTTCCACCCATGATCAACCACACGTTTATCAAATTCGGAAAGTTGTATATTTCGTGTTTATACAATTCGCTTACTTTTATTAAATACAACTACGCTATCTGGTACTGATTTTTAGATTTTTTGACTAGAGTATAGAAAGATATTCTTTTTATGTATTAATAAAATTTACCTATCCGAATTATTAACGTATACCTACACTAGAATATGCTTAAAAATAATTTCAAATTTTTACTCCTTTTTAGAACAGTATATATTCACAATATTCATCATTATAAATATCCATTTAATACTTTTTGTCTGTAATATAATGTAATGGAGAGTTTGACATTAATTATATACGCAATGTTGGCGACACTTGAGTTCAGTATAAATCTAGTTGAATAATTAAAGAAGGGAGGCAGAGGGTGGAAAAATAATATTTTATTTATCGGGACTAGCGAATCCAGCCCTCAGCAAAACCTGCAATCTCGAGAATTCGGTATACAATTTTGATGATCCGGGGATCCGGGGTTCCCTAGATTAGAAAATGCTAATTTGCTCATTTATAATACACGTACAAAAAGTTTAAGAAATTAAACGAAGTATAAAAAAACTAACCCATAAAAACGAAGTTTTTATTTTACTCCCTTTCTTTGTAAATTAAGTTTATCATCATGTAATAATTGATTGACTAAAAATGGAACATGTCTAGACAAATATCTATGTCAAATATCTCTAAAAATATCTCTTTATTATTTGATTTCTTCCCAAAAAAACCGAAGTGTGCTGTCATCTGTGAACCAATTGTCATAAATTTTCGAAATTCGTAGTGAAGTACCTATTATACCTACCGACGGAGTAATTCAAATTTTAAATATTCCGTGACGTTATCGGGCCGCCGGCGCCGTTGGTAGTAATCAAACTTTTGTAATGATTCCAATTTGAAAAAACCATGAAAATTTCTAAAAATTCAAAATTATACTATAATTATTTTTTTAACGAAAATTTGACAGATCATTTTGATCGTCGCCACGAGTCTGCTTGCAAAGTTTCAGCTCGATTGGATCGCGGGAATGGGGTTAAAAATCGATCCAAGTTTTTTCGTCAAGAAAACAAGCAAGCAGACGCCACGAGTTAAAAGAAAGAAAGTAAAAATGCATGATTTATGTGTGAGTAAAGAATTAAAAAAAAATAGCAAAAAAACGGTAGATACACAGACTTATTTGTGATAGTTGCGTTAGAAAAAGTGGATTGCTAAAATTGAATAATTTATGAATCAATTAATATAGGGACTAAATGTAAGGTCGAAAAATTGACCTCAATGTATAAGCTGCTGTGCCGAAACTGGATAAGGTGCCATTCCCGGATAAAGTGGAGGTCCGGTGTTCGAAAAATTTTTTTTTGTTGATTTGAAATGAACTTTATGTCCAGAAACGAAACAAATGCAAAAAACGAAAAGCCAACAACCCTTACGACGTATTGTCTAGCACTCAGCGAATGTTTTTAAGAACTCCTACAGGCGTTACAGCACTGGCGATGTGAATGCAAGATTGACGAATAACAATTTGAATGTGATATCACAATCAGTAAAATATTTTTTTACTGGGAATAACACATCCGAAGCGATAACAAAGCAAGGCTTGATTCATGATTTAGTCTTCATCTAAATCTGGTTCCCCGTAGTCAATCCAACATATTATTCTAAAATTAATAACTAATTAAGATAAATTATAGAAGTCTCGCAGAGAGAACGTGTATGGAAGTATTTATATGGTGGCCTAGAGCTTATGACCTTTGTGAGCTGGCTTAAGTGATCACTTTACACAATGAAACGTTCACCAATTCCACCGTAAAAGAACATCCACGCATTATAATTTAAAAAAAAAATGTATATATGTGTTTTAAATCAGTTTCTTTCATATATGTTCGAAAGGACTACTAGAGACATCTATGGTCCTTCAGATAATTTGCAGGTGGTAATGATATCTCTGTACTATTAAAGTGGAATATTAAGCATTATTCTTTGTAATGTTTATGTGATATTCTTCAGAATACGCCAGAAAATATTCCATTTTTCAAATTATTTTCATAGGCCAATATATATTTTAATCATATTTATATATGTATATTCTAACAAAAGTAATTGTGTTCCCAGAAAATATTTAAAATATAGTTATAATTAATTGACTTTCGGAATTATATTATATTTACCACAAGATTCTTTACAAATTTGTTCATTCGTTACTCTATCAAAATCGAAAATAACATAAAAAAATTGCGTCGTATTTTTTGGGTTTTCTGAATTTCCGGGACAGACGCTAAATTGATAACTACAGGTTTACAAAAAAGCAAAAAATGTGTTTATTTTTATCACGTAATAAGTTTTGCCTTTGCCGGGTAAATTTACCTCGTAAATAGATTCGCGATAGGAATTCTTTTCGGGAAAATTGAACGACACGACGAAGCCCATACCCGCTCTCCGGCGAGGGCGGGAATACAAAATGTTTCGCAGAAAAGGGGGCTAAAGGGAATTGGATACCCAGAAAGCGGACGAGTCCTCTTTATCTACCCACCTTGAAAATTAAGTGTTTACGGATGTAACATCCGAAAAATGACACTTTATTCTAATATATTTCGCAAAAATTTATCGTCCAACATAAAGATCGTACGATACGGAGTCTAAAATGAATGTTATTTTGGTTGCCTACGATTTAATTCGTTTCCGTATTGTAATGCTCGAGGGATATCCTTAATTGATTCTGACTGAATAAAAAAACGGAGGCTAGCTAATGACTGAATAATTCATATTCACTCAAATACATATTTAACACAAAAATATATTCCGGTTCGAAGAAGCCAATGTTAATAATAAACAATTCGACATAAAATAATATTGTATGGAAGTGGAGCCTGGAGCTGGTAGAAGAGGAACGCATGTAGACTGGATGCATTGGAGATGAGGTCCCTTAGACGTATGTGTGGCAAATCCATTTACTATTGGGTAAATAATGAATACATGTAAAGCTGATGCATAGTTAATAGAATTAAAAAAGAGTCGCTCAGATAGTTTGGGCATGTTGAGCGAATAAATGAGGAAAGAAACTAGCTAACTAACCATCACGACGTTTCCCCGCAGGGGTAGGCAGAGAGGATTGAACGCCACACTTTTCTATCCTGGCACACCACTTTTGCTTCGGCCACATTCATACATCGTCTCATACAAGTTATACGGTTGTTGCGGCTTTTAACGGCACGATGGTCCCGTTAGAAGCCTCAACAAACATCGAGCTTGCGTGCGAAGATGTATGAATGTGAAGAGGCGAGAGTTGTGTCAGGACAGAAGATTGTGGAGCTCTATACTCTATGTTTACCCCCATGGGGAAACGCCTTGATTGTTAATAATACTTCCTATTTCAATATTAGTATATAATACTTAGGAACAATACTAGTTTCCTACCTAAATTATGAATTGAAAATGTTGTTATATTAATGTTCTTATATCAATAATTATGGAGATTTTTTCAAAATCTTTATTTTCCAATATTTTTGTTATTCTATTAAACGTTGCAAGAAACTCATATAAAATATGAAATCTTTATTGCCTTTAATGCAAGTCAAATAAAAATATTACACTCGCATAATTTTTTTGGTACCTATTAAAAGTTATAATATTCAAACCTTCTTACAGGTCTTTTCATATAACTTCTTCTTTACGCCCCTCTCGTATCCGTAAACATAACATAACGAAAAAATGTGCGTATTACGCACTGTACCCACACTAACTCAATCATAATCTTATATGGAAAGATTTATACCTGCTATACAAAATATTTCAGGTTCGATTCTATAATGTAAGTCTGGCGATCGCCGGCTCCTACTCTGTAAGCTAGAATGCTAATTGATTTTTAAAAAAAATGTGGTGTAAAATATAATTTCACCGGGGCTTTTAAACCTTGCAGAATTAGCACAATTAGCACGGTGGTTAAGGTCACCGCCTAATAAGCCGCGGCACAGAGCGCGAGCATTGTGTTGCCGCGCGAAATTTGCGTAAAATCAGAAACCATGATGTGTGCGGCTACTCAATCCACATCCATCAGGTAACAATGGGAGGCTGATTTGAAACAATACCTGATATGTGACGTCGTGTTACGCCATTTAAACGCATAATTGCTACATCACTCGCGGGCCAGCGCCAATGAAATAAGCCCAAATTACACGAAAATTTTAGAATTTAGTACCGGCTGTATGAATTAAAGAATGTATAGTGATTTATGAAAACTTTTGAGGTTATATTTCCGTGGCGGTCTGTAGCCGCCGCGGGGCTAGCTGTACGCATATACACATCCTACATCCTACATCCACCAATCAGGGAACGATACGGTTGATTCATTCCCGGTTGCCTACAAGAGGCACCATTATGTCACCAGCTGCCGTGGTAAACGCAAGTGATATTCCCGTACACGATCTGTAAATAGTTATAATAAACAGCAACATTAAACAGCTAGTATCATTTTACACATTCATTCACACTACATACGCGACACTTGCTGACACGAGAGGATTCTTCTGGTCGGGTGGGAACCCTCTCCAACACAACTTAACCTACCAAACTTCTTTAGGCGCGTTCGGAGTGAAATTTTAATACGCAACGAAATGCGAGCGCAACAGGCGACGGAATTTTTCACACCATTAAAATGGGCATGCACATTATGTTCCAACGCAAGGTAAACAACACACCACGTGGTTTATTGTATGTGAGCGAAAGAAGTATAACTTCTTATACGCATATATAGAAACTTGCTCCCAATTTTTTTATACATTACTAGTAGAGTAAACGTTTTATAACTTTGCATTCTACTATGAGTGTGCTAACATATCAAACATTACATGTCATACTAAGCCAAAGGATTATACCTTTCGTGTAATTAATCTAATCTGACATGCTTGCTGGTATAATGGGGGTTCGACCCTATTCCAGGAAACCAGCAAATTTGTCTTATTTTCTCGGCAAAAGCGTTTAGCTCAGTTTGAAAATTGTGTATGTTCATATGACGCGTATTCTGTGTACGCATTACTATTTGTTAATATAAAAAAATATTGTTCCTATTTTATTGTAAATGTGATTTTCGAAGCATTAAGATTATTTTACTTTGTTAATGTAATTAACAAATAATTATATGTAAACTTAATGTGGTTTACTTACAAATAAAAAGTTTCTAATATTATTTAAACAAGTAAACTGTATACGTAGTTATATTATTGGTAATTTGATGAATTCTCTTACCTGAACTTTGTTCTATTTTTACTAAATATAACGTAAAAAAATACGTAAATTGAATATGGGGTACGCTAAATGTTTTAAGCACTTATTTTAAGAATCGGACAAATAAACGATATCGACTTTAGTAAAGATTGAGCCCAACTTGACCAAGAGAGTTTCAGTAATTCGGCCCGATTCACTCTCCGATACAAACTCTACAATAAAATGGCGACCTTGACACGCGAACACAATTATTTTGAATAAAAACAAGCATTTTTTTACCTCGCGGATTAAGATAAGATGGTGTAAAGGATTTCTTGCTAAAATTGAAAAATGTTTAAGGTTAAATTTCTCTGGAACATATTATATTGTTGACTTCTTTTCATTTAAGAAGATCAATGGAATTTGTATGTGTGAGCCGTGCGTACGTCGCACATTGTTTCGTTGTGTTGGAGTTACGGAAATAAATACAACCACAACGAAATAAGGTGCCTCGTACGCGCGGCTTACACATGCTAATTTGATTGTCTTTCTTAAATGAAAAGAGGTCTACCAACTTTGCATAGGTATATTCGTTTTCCCTACATATCGATGGCTTGACGATGGCGATATAGGTTGACACCGCGAAATTTATATATTTTTAAATGTGATAATTATGTCAAATGTTAGAAAATAAAACTATTGGGGAATTGACGACTTCATTAAAAAAGGCACTTACGAGTATTTTAACTGGTTATTTTCGTTATTTTAATTGGTTATTTTCGTCAAATCGTTATTTTAACTGGTTATTTTCGATACAGTTATTTGCGATTTGTATCTTATTGTGCCGATGATGGGTAACTAAGATATAATTTTTTGTATAGTGCCGAAAATTAATTGACAATCATCGATGCAATCAGATACAAATCTCAAAAAACGGTTAGTGTCTCACCGGTTAAAATACCATCACTACATACGAGGTGTCAACGTATAGCCATCGATATTTGTTTATTTTTTAATTAAGATAAATTATAGTAGTCCCATAGAGACGAAACTATTTATTTGAGAAAATGGTAAGGAAATCTCTTATACGATGGCCCAGAGCTTACAACCTGCGCATTTTAGTTAAGTGATCTACACAACACAAAGCAACGTGCACCAATGCCATCCTAAGAACATCCACATTTTTTTTAAAGTGTGTTCCAAATCTGGGAACCTTCCTTGTATTTGATTGGACTTTGCTAGAGACATCAGTAATTTTTTTTCACGAACTAGTATACATGGATTTCGCAGCTAATAATGATACCTCTATATTTTAATGTAGCGTATTTAGCAATATTATTTTTAATGCATACGATATTCTGATAAAATATAGGGTCGCTTTCGCGCGAGCGCAATATTGTGATTAGGCACTCAAGGGTTAAAAACGGTAGCAGAGGTTAGCGGGAGCCGAAGCGCGACCGCAGCTGTCAGCGGCCAGGTGTTCTTCCGCTGTCCACGCGGGTGGTTTATGGACAACTCCGGTTCTGCCCCCACAGTGCACAAATCCATCAGTTCTCCGACTGCGAATGCCGACACGTGGACAAGGCTTTAATGCGGGCAGCAAGAGTTGGGTGAAACGATACATGCAGAAAATAAATACACGCTCTTTAATCTGAGTCACTGCAACACAAAACCATCTATGAATTCATAATAAAACTAGCCTCACACTCGCGAAAAATCATGGGAAATATTGAAGGAATTTGAAGGTGAAATTTCATGAATAGAAAACCATTTTTTTTAGCTGACTTTACTCGCTTAAACATAAATACATATAACGAAATAATAATATAAAAATGTCAAGACCGTGTACTTTCGTGGAGCAACCCTTGCATGTTATCTGAGTCGCACGCTGATTTACGTGTCACAGATTTGGATGCCCGCGTCTCATCCTTGTTTTTGTTGTAATTTCAATGTGACAGACAACGAAATTATTGTGATTAGATTAGAAACATATACTTCTATCCCGGTACACCACTTTTGCTTCAACTCCATTCATACATCTTCTCAAGCAAGCTCATCGTTTGTTGAAGCTTTTAACTGGGTCTTCCTCTAATATCTGGACAATCTGATTATACCCCCAACACTCGTCTCATATATATTCTTTACCATACTCTGCTCACTCACACGTTCCATATGACCAAACCACCTCCACGATCCTTTCTTTCTTCTATCTACTACGCTATAGCCAACATTACATTCGTCCGCCTGAAATTTTGACTCCGGCGTAAATCAAAACCCGTCCGTTTCGGTGCGACCATAGAAAAACAAGTTTGCTATAACGCACAGAAAATTACGTGTCCCTAGATATCTCAACAGAAAACACTACCAAACATAGGTTTACTGTAAAAAACAAGGGTAATTAAATATTTATCTGAATATTATGAAATATTAAAATCTGAATAATATAAAAGTTGTACCAGGTATATATTTCATCTGATTTCGGTATTTCGTAGAAATTCTAATTAAGTACAGTAAACGACTATCTGTAGAAGCAGATTAAAAGACCACGTTACTCAGTTATGAGCTTTCTCCGGTTGCCGGTCTCTATCAACTTTAAACGGCCGTCCATGGCAAAAATCTGTGGACAACGCTCGACCGGAAGTAGCGCAAACAGCAAGCTAATCCCGCTTCTTGCTGCGACGAGGCAAACGAATCACATTTGTGCAATTTTACTTTTAACTTGTAACAATTCTCAACTGTTAGATTAAATACTTTTAATCTCAACGTGAAATAAGCAGAATCGTAAGTACGAATGTCTTATTTAAAGAAATCCATGCCATCACACCTCCTTTCAGTAGTCTGAAGTAAGTGTTGGTGGCACGTAGTAATAATCTACAACGCGTAACATAAACAGTAAAAACTTCATGAACTGAGAGAGACAACTTTTTTTTGTGAGTAAAAAAATTTGCGAGTTACCAAATATTTTTTAGTATCCTTTGAGAACTGTTGTACTACTGCAGCCCAGCCTACAGTAACAGCTATTATTCTCCGGTGATTAATGGTTGCTCTTTTCACTGCGTGATATGGGAATACGGTGCAAATTGCTGGTCGCAGCCCTCATAGGGGCTGAATGGAGCTAATTTGCAAGGCTGTGTGTGTACGTGGGTAGGTGGGTTGGCAGGAGCAGCTCGGAGGGGAGCATTGTTCTCTTTCTGGATTACGATTTAAGACAAACAACGGCACATTCGCTCGCAGGAGTGTCGCGCATTGTGATCGCGCGGTAGCCGCGGCGTAATGGTAGGAAGTATAAATCTCAGGAGTTTGCAGACAGGCATTACTGTCTCCACTAGCACAGAATGCCAAACATGACAATGTGGTAGCTTTCTTTTGTTGTTTTTACGTAGATATACTAGGAGTAATATAATAATGGTTCATTTGTACGCCGTAAGAGCTTTGTGACCTCTATCCTAAGTCATATTGCAATGTAGTTGTTGGTTTAGTGGTCATGACGCTGGTCTAGTGATCTGATGGTTGGTGGTTCAAACCCCATTCAACAGCACAACAGCAAGTTGGTCCTATTTTCATAGCAGAAGCGTTTAGCTTATTTTGAAAATGGTAAGAATATTAATGCGTAAAAAACGGTATTCTGCAAAATATTTGTCGTAGATGCTAGTATTTTGATAAGATTCGTGATAAATACAAATAAAAATTCTTGAAGCTGACCGAACCGTTTTTTAAACAAAGAGTGCTATTTGCACATACGCGGATAACAGCAACGATAAACTTCTATTCCTATCCCAAGCTAAAAACTATCAAATTTAAAGATGACATTCTGTTTTGCTAGTAATTAATATTAGTTTGATGAGTATTATGCGTTTTCTTTTTTCATAACATACTGTGATTATTTTACTCACTTTAATTTATTTATTCTTTCATATTTTATAGATATTTTAGTCCTGATTGTTATTTTTCTGAGGTTTAATTTTAACCATCTTTTTACCAAAATATTATCTTTCTCGTCCCTTCTTTGCTTTTCTCTTTATTCTATTTTTTTCTTTTATTTCAGCTTGCCCTTATTTTGTGGATCCATATGATAGACGCTGTTTTAATAAGAAATGTAAAACTATCCTTTGCATATATTTCCATTTTTTTCCTGAATCTTTCGTGACACTTTTCATATTTCTTTATATTTTTCATTCTTGATTTTTACTGCATGTAGGTGCTTTCTTTCAAAATAAATATAAAATGATAAAAAAGGCTATCTACCTCAGAACAGGTATTTCTATATATCTAGCGAGGCAAGTAGTTCCCGAGAGGCTTGCTACATATTGTATACATGTATACACGTGCTTGCTATATAATATTATATATTATATAGCATTATGTGTGTATGTATCAAGCAATTAAATGTCCTTTGTCCAGTAAACGCCGAAATGAAATGAATTCATTAAAATGCGGATTAAAAACCATACATATATATACCATATTTCAATACTAATTACCAGTCAAATTCTGTAATTAGCAGAATATTGGGGACTGGTAATGAATTTGGTTGTATGGTTGACGTTTTCAATATAGTCTGGAGAAAGTAAGGTTAACACTTAAAGAGGCAATACTGCTTCGTTACTGACTTAAACTGTTAAATAAATATATGTAATGGTGGGTAATATATATTTTTTTATACACATTGCTGCTCTTTATTTTACATTTTTAATTTTTAAACTCGTGTTTTGGTGCTATACCTGATACTTTTTATATTTTGCTATTTAAAACTGATATTGTTTAATGTATGCGCTTTTTGAATTTTATGTTATATTTTTTATGTAAAAGTTTATGCACATTGATGCTCTGTACTTTATATTTTTAATTTTTATACTCATGTTTTGGTGCGATACTTTTTATGATTTGCTGCTTATAACTGATAATGTTTAATGTTTGAATTTTATGTTATATTGTTTATGTAAAAGCCTATAATGGGCGTAAACAAATAAAACAAACAAACCATCTCGACAACGGGTGGATAACTGTAGTCATTTCGCGATCTCGAAGATTTTTTCGGCGAAGGAATGATAAGCGAAAGTGCATGCAGAGTGGATTGTTCGCTTCAAAGCTGGTGATACCAGCTTAGACGACAAGCCAGGAAATAAATGGTCGATCTTTGGACTTTGATGACTAGACTCTTTTGGTGACTGTGAAAGAGGACGAAATTGCACCACTACGATACTAGCTGAGAACTTTAACATTGGTCCATTATCCACGATTGTTCGTCATCTCAGAAAACTCAGAAAGGTGTGGAAATTGATTAGATATTGCTGCCTTTGCATTGATTTACTTACATTCATGCTTCGTTATTCTCTGATATTTTATGACACTTCTGATCTTTTGATATTTATGCTTTGTTATTTTCTTTTCCTTTCATTACTCCGCTTTTTTTACATTTTGTTATTGACTTGTGATTTTATTTTTATGTATTGTTATTTTCTTTGAATAAATTGTTTTCGTAATGCACCCAGAGACAGTGAAGTGCCGCGTCGCACGAGTGTTATTAGGTCGTCAATGGCGTAGCGAGGAAATTACTTTAGCATTAAAAAAAATGCCAAACTGGATGGCGAAAGTGTAGGGCCGATAAGGGAGGTTTTGCTCATAGAACGGCCCCCACGTCACTGCCTTTGCTTTTATACCCCACATATAGGGATTTTGCTATCTTACTTAAAAACGCGCACCTTCGGGTACGATCTCGCAGTTCTCACTAGAGAAAGGTCAATATTAAACATTGCAAGTACTGCGATGAGAGTTGCGCGCCCCTGCGGCCGGCGTGCCGGTCCGGCGCGCGGCGGTCGGCGACCCCGTGATATATCGTATCTCTCCCCCACTGTAGAAATAAAAATAATAAATAACAGCGAAAAAATGACTGCCTTAATGATTGTCGACCGGAATCACGCTTGTGCGGCCGGCCGGCTCCATTGTGCCCCCCGCCTAACCTCCCCCTCCCGCACCGCTCCCTTAACACATTACCGGCGGGCGGTTCAATATTTTTAGACTCATTTGCCTGCGACTGACTCTCAGACGTGTGTCAGCGAAACTAGCGATTTTGCACTCAAGAATTGAGGAGATAATTGTTGACATTTTTTTGTTTCAAATGAGAGACTTTTAACCACCGCGCATGAGAATGTAAAAGTTGTCATATTTTGTGTTTATAGTGTTTTGCTTCTTTAACAATTCTAAATACTATAGAGGCAATTTTAGTTAATAAATAAAATAGTTCATTCTGTACATTTATCAGTCCCAAATAAATTATTTATATTTTTAATATTTAAATCATAATTTTGATATAAAAACAGGAAACAAAAAAAAAAAAAGTAACTCATAAAAACCAAGTTTTTATAATACTCCCTTTCTCATTTACTAGTGAAAACTGGTTTGGCGCTTAAACCTACGCGTTGGGTAGGTTTAAAAAAAACTTAGTAAGTTGTATGAAAAAACGATTAAAAATTTGAAAAATCCAAAAATGTTTTATTTTTTTTTAACAAAAACTCGATAGATCTTCTTGATCGTCGCCACGAGTCTGCTTGCAAAGTTTCAGCTCGATTGGATCATGAGAAAAGGGTTAAAAATCGATCCAAAGTTTTATCGACGGCAAGCCACGGGTTAATATAAAGGGAGTAAATACTAAATACTAATAAAGGGTTAAAACATGATAATATGTAAATTTTTTGTATCAGTACAACATCAAATAAATTTTCCCTGTATTAATTTAAAATTATCAGATAAAACCCGAGGTTTATCAACACTCCTTAACACCCCAACTCGCCACCCTCTCTCGTCTACTCATTCATAATCCTTTTTGATAATAAACTTAGTGCGTGTTGGCCTTTAGTTACAGTAACACGGATGTGAAGAGTATTTTGTGAAGGTGTTGGTATGCAAATAATACTATGGTTGTGATGTGTAGTGTTATTTACATGCGGTCGTCCTGACGAAGAGACGGGTTACGTAACGAAACCGGTAGATAAAAAAGTAATTTTTAGTGGTTGTATACTAATAACATAAATAACATTTTGTTCAAATAAATTATTTTGTTTACTCATTACTTATTTCGTAACTTACTCAATTACTCACTCATTTTATGTACAGGACACTAAAGTGCTAGTCAACAATAATTTATAGGTTGATAAATACCTACCTAGGTTATTAACTATATATGTAATATATAAATTAAATATATAAATTAGGAGTCAAAAATGTTCCAGAACCAACGTCACTTGTTATGGAGTAATATATCACTTGTTATGTAGTTAAGCTATCTCAAATTTTGTATTTTTTTAAATATCGCTGACCAATTTTCTGTAAAACGGTCCAACATAATTAAAGTAACATATAAAGTAAACAAAATTATTAAAACCTGAAATTGACCAGATTTTTTTTTGCTTGTATTAAAGCGAATGAATCTTTAATATTCGACTTAATTTACTTTAATGACAGTATGATAATAAGAAAATAGCGCAGAAATATTTATAAAAAAAGCAATTTTTGAAGTACCTATCTTGTCTCCATAGCTATTGATGTTGTTGCTTGAACATTTAATAAGTGTAAAGTACCTGTAACATTTTGAGTCGCTGCAAACAAAATAAAGTTCGCCTAGACTGTCGCTATCGTTCGATATGTAGATTACAAGAATCGAATATACAGAGTTTCCCGTATCTCGACGTCAAGCCGAAATCGGGTGATAGGCCAAGTCATAATATTTATCAGAAAAATATTTAAAAAAATTAAAAAAACAGTCAGTTAAAACTGGGCAAAGTATTGATTTTGAATAGTTGGTTTGGTCAAAATGTGACATTTTCTTCCAAGCTGGAGCAGTTGGCTTTGAATTTGGGACAAAAGTTTACAGAAGCATTATTTACGATTACATAATAATAAAAAAATGAAGAAAAAATAAAGATTTGTTGCAACAGGAGTGAAAACACCGTCACAAGGAGTAGATTTTTTTTTAAATGCTTATAATTTTTAAAATACATGACAACTTTTTAAAAATATTTTTCTGATGACTATTATAACCGATTTCGGCTTGATGTCGAGGAATATACATATATAATATATATAGGATATACAGGATATATGGATATACGGGACACTCTGTATATTTATGTGCTGCATAACCAAGAAGAATAATTTGAAATACGTTTCACGTGTGGCAAAATATAAGACATTTTTAAAAACAAAAACGAGTGTATTCATTTTTCTACATGTTGCACAAGGACAATAAAGTGTTATCAGTTCTGCCGCAACATGATCCACCCCTGCCTAGCACCGCCGGTGGAGCGCACAGCTAGGTGGGTACCCAGTTAAGTGTTTATCTTTTTCATGGTATCGAGTGTCTATGGTATAATGCAACATGCGACGGTTTTTTGCGATCTTATTGAGTCGCCAGGGGTCGGCAAGCGGCGGGCGGCGGGCCGGGACGGGGGAGGCGGGGAGCAGTGGGTCCAGGGGGGCAACTTTATGTACTGGAAAGTCATAAAGTTATGAATTTATTCGATGCAGATACTAGTTTAATGTGTCCCGTGATTTGTGCGCGGGGCTTGCATCAAAACAACGACGAAGAGTAGGTAAACTTCATACATTGATACTAACCATATTTTATCTGGTTAACCTGATTATTTTGTGGTGCCGCCCTCTCTTTGTGGTGCCATTGACATTTGCGTCATATATCATTCTTACCATTCTCATCCTTTCGCTCATCATGCCCAAACCACCTAACCAATATGTCATTAATATTGAATATAAACACAAATATGTCATTAATATTGAAGATAAACACAAATATGTCATTAATATTGAAGATAAACACAAATATGTCATTAATATTGAAAATGAAACGCAAATTCATCATATTGATCGGCGTTTTATTTCTTTGGTATGTTCTATGTTATCAATTTCCAACCAGCAATATATGCCAGGCAGCGTCACACGACATTTGCTTTCCAGCTATGAAACGTAGCTGACGTGTGAAACCGTCGGAACGGTACATTTGCGATTGAATGTCTCTTTAATATGCACTCCTTGTGTGTGCAAGGTGTGCATATTAAACATATATACAATTTCCAAAAATTTGGTAGATGTGGTAGTCTATCTTGGGTGGAATCGGTGAACGTTACAGTATGTAAAGTGATCACTTAAGCCAGTCATACAATAGGTCGTAAGCCCTATGGACTTGAATGTATCTGATTGGGTATTTGTTTTATTAAATTGGTAAAGTTAAATTGTAGTGCGGTTGAATTTCTAAAATCTAAATAATTATAATTTTAAATACACAAATTATCTCAGTCTTTCGTATGTAAAAGACTCACACACTAAATCAGTAAATCACTGTCAAATGATTAATTAAAATTTCAAACACGCTGCCCAAAACATATTTTTGAGTGGTTCGCGGTTGCGTTAGTAGCTATAAATGCGCGCTAACAAGACGCAGTATTTTCTTGTTGCGACCTAATCGCGGCAGCGCGCGCATTTACACTCGCGTTCACGTCTTTTAAATATGTCTTTCGTGTCGGATTTTACCGCAATCCCTTTATATACGAAGTATATTCGGCTATCAAATTTATTCAATTTAAGGGTAACAAGCTTTTTGATACCCAACACGTTGTAAACCACCCCTCGAAAATATCGTTACGCTGATCTTGATCATCCCCCATTTTTTCCGTGCGAATTTTTGTGTAGTCAACATTCCATTTAATAAATTTACGAGAATATGACGTCACGTCAGCAGACTCGCATCCCTGTCACCCCTGGTATGGCCGGCACATCCCTTTAAATGTGTGACGTATGTAACGGACGCCCCCCTCATATGTCAAGCAGATAGGGTAACGAACAAAATAATGTGTGTTTACAAAGCTATGTAATCGGATGTGTAATCTGTTTAAATAAATGATTACCTTCCCAAATACTTGATCATTTGCAGGAGCCACCTTTGATTACACGATTACACGAATTTGTTTAATTAAACTAATGTATTTACAATATTTTTATACTAATGTTTTAAGAATACAATTATCAATTATTAAGATAAATCATACTTGATATTTGTCTCGGATTATATGTATGACAATAAAAACATACATGTTTTTTAGTTCTACTCGTTTAATTTCTGTGAGATTCAATTCAACTATTTTATTTAAGATAAATTATAAAATCTCGCAGAGACGAAGCTAGCATGTGGAAAATATATATGTATAGAAGATGGTTATAGCATAATTTCTTCAATTATTTGAAATAAGACAGATAAAGAATATATATACAACCTTTGGAAATTTGATAATGTGTGGATGTTCTTACGGTGGAATCGGCGAACGTTGCATTGTGTAAAATGATCCCTTAAGCCAGATAATGCAGATCATAAGCCCTTTGGCTATACTATAAAGACTTTCATACATGTTTCCCGTGTAAATAAATAGCCTCGTCTCTGTAATAATACTTCTATAATTTATCTTAACTATTGGATTTACATTTAACATAATGAATATTCACTAAATTCTTCACGATAATTAATGTACACAGTACCTAACTACCAGCGATGTATATTTTGTAGGTACATTTATATTAAAATATGGTGCAATTGACTGGAATTCTGGGGAAAAAATCTAAATTTTACATCTCATTATATTCCCAGCGCAGTTTTTACAGTTTTATTCAAATTTTTATCGGTCAGAATATTCTACAGGCCGTTTTGTTGCTTGTAGCATAAACTTCGGGGATTATTCTTGATTCACTATTGAATAGAAAGTACTCTTTACACTTTAGGTAAAATATCGACAGATACAGTTATAGATAAACACGGCAGAATAGCCCAAAAATACAGATGAACGGCCATGAAGATTTGAGGACTTTCTAAATTATTTATTTAATTAATAAAACAAATCCTCTAGTACGCATAAGAAGCATACGTTTTACAGAAACTTTATTTTTAAAATCAGTTAAATAGTTCCAGATTGGGAATATTATACCTAGGTGTACAGCGTATCACTTCAGAGATGAGCTTTTACTATATTACTAGCTATAAATCGTGAAAAATTTGTAAAAACAGCGCCATCTAGCGTAGCTTGGCGTCATGGTAGCGTTTTTCATTAACATTTGTTAAATAGAGAATTATGTTTTGTTTTTGGTTTTTATACCTCATCATTATTTGCACCATCTGGTAGCGTTAGTGGCGGACATCGTAACATAGAGAATTATGTATTTTGATACATACATAATATTTCTCATTTGACCGTATAATTGCACGCGGTTGGTACTCGAATATTATAAAATAAAACATAAATTAATCAATGACATCATGAAAAACAATCTTTTGTATAGTGGAAAATAAAAACAGAAGATACAACGTGAAACAAAAAATAACAAGTAATATTATAAGTGGAATTATTAAGCTCCACGTTACACTCGTAAATACTAGAATGTGTACGGTTATTCCACCAATTCCTCGATCACAATTGCACAGTAAGTCGATTCGGTGCTGAATATTCAATATGTTCCGAATTATTTACCAGTTCTATGCAATCTAGGCAACGGTGAACAGACGTCATTAGAAGTTTGAATATCCGCATAGAAAGGAGTTTAAATTTGAATCTCTCTATTGGCAGAGAGCAGAAACACTTGTAGCGCAATTGTACGAAAGTTAAATACAATGGATGAATTTCATTAATATATCTTCTGTTCTACTTTTTCTGTGAGATTTTGAGCCAGCTACTTGTCAAGTCGTTCACAATGGCTATGGCAGGTGAAAACAGCTGTCACATTGTCAAAAGTAATTTTTGACGAGCGGAAAGTAATTTTGTTGTAAAGAAGCAGGCAAATAATTTCGATGAATATATTAATGTAATCCCTCCCCTGCCATGCATCAACACAAATCTTCCAAATAAATTAAACCTGCAATAATACTTCTCTAGTAGCACATCGGAAATATACTGTTTCGGAGGTAAGTTTGAAGAGTGATTGTGCCCCCATAGGGCATAAAATATCGTCACGAGATGTTAAAAACCGGGAGAGGTGCGTGTTGTCGGAGCCTCTCGAAATTTATCACTCGGTTATACTGACAACAAAACTATGGAACACTTTGGAATCGTCTAGAACGCTCCACAAGTCTTTCGTTTTGGAAACTCTGGAAAGTTTCACAAGCCTCTTAAAACGTCTAAACTAAACACTAAAAAAAATAGGCAGTTGTAATTAAATCTCGAAGTAATTTACCTATAAATTCAAGAGACCCACCGTGGGTGAGTCATTCGTGATGTTTAACCAACGCGATATTAGCAACGCAGCGCAGAGGAGTATGAGCGCACCTATATTCCAGCGATAATGAATAAAGTTCCTAATGGCGGCGAGAAGTTTTCCTACGTGCGAATATTGAGCGTAATTTACTAGAAAGTGATCGAAGCAATAAACACGTCGTAAAATGGTGTGAATTAAGAAACAATGTAATAATAAGTCTATGAAATATTCTGGAAGCATTTAGTGACTACAAATTTAAAAGTTTTAAATGTTTTAGTGCTTTTCATTTGCCTCTTCCACAGCCTCGTTCTGTGACAATATATATATATATATATATAAAATAATCATATATCATAATAAGCATATAAAATAATCGATAAAATGCATCATTAGTAGATATGCATATAGCATATTAAATATTTAAGGTTTATATTACGGTCGTTCGATATATTTAGGTATTGAAATAAAACGGATATTTTGTACGAACTGTAAGGGTGAGTGATTCAATTGTCGACGTTTCGATAATTCCACGAGAAGACGCTGTATTACTCCAGCGAAACGTCGCATTTTCCACATCCACACATTCGTATAAAATATCCGTTTTATTTCAAAATACCTAAATTGTACAGCATACTCTCATTGATAACCTAATATGGTTAATGGGATCTCACCATAAAAAAATATGAAACAATAAATAAAATAAAACAAGAGAGGACCATATGTGGGGTATAAAAGCAAAAAAGCACAAAAAAGCAATATCAAAAAAATTTAAAAAAAGTTTTGAATGCAGTCACCGAGGATTATTAACTTAAATTGTTCTGAATACTAAACTTTATGTATCTATCCCTTCTTAATTCATGTTTGCTATAAATATATAGGCTATGTTTCCTAAAAAATCTCGAATTCAGTACATTTATTATAAATTAGTAATCCTCGATGACTGCATTCAAATTTTTATTTATTATTTTGCTGCCTTTACTTTTATACCCCGCATATGTGAAGGTAAAATAATTTAAAAAAAGATTTTTCAGCCCTGGTTCTGATGATTGACGACTGTGTGTAGTGTGTGTTAATTTTTCAACATTCCGAGTTCACCAGTGGGATATTAATTTTTTATCGCGATACAGCACCCGCCACGCGACTGTACAGACGCTTCGTTCCGGGTGACGGATCCCGTCTTCGGGGCGTTCAATGGTAATGCGATGCAAGGCGCATGCGCCACGTCCGTGCGGGCGGAAGTCGGAGGAGCGGGGGTGGCGGGGTGAGGATTGTTCAGACAATAAAGCACGGAGAACAATCTAAAGGGAT